>JAQFVV010013758.1:37500-76839 GCA_028023455.1 Epiperipatus broadwayi
TTATTTACTAATGTTATTGAATTTCCAAATGTAATATCTGTATAATTTTAATATTTTATGTTATATTTATACTTTTTTTTTTTCATATTTTATTAGTGTTTTTTAGTAAATACTCGTTTATCTACTAAATATCTGTTAGCTTTACCTAATTTTCTTAAAACATCCAGTAGGAAGCAATTTAGTTATAATGGTCCTAAATTATTTAATATGTATTTATAAGAGATTGTTCTGTGAATTTAATGAACACTATCTTATTTGATATTTAAAAAGCATTTATGGCACTGGTTATATTATGCTAAGCATTAGTTTTTTTTTTTTTGTTTATATTATATGTTATGATGTAATTATTTACTACTGTGATTGAATTGCCAAATGCAATATCTGTGTGATTTTAATATTTTATGTTATATTTTTTTTTTTTTTGTATTTTATTAGTGTTTTTAGTTGTTACATTTAAATTCCTCACACAAGATTTTTCTTGTATGAAATTTATCTCACTGTATTATACATTTATTGTTTGCTTTATAATGAATAATGAATAAATAAATTATTATTATTATTATTATTATTATTATTATTATTATTATTATTATTATTATTATTATTATTATTATTATTATTACTATTATTATTATTATTATTATTATTATTATTATTATTATTATTATTATTATTATTATTATTATTATTATTATTATTATTATTATGATGATGATGATGATGAAATGGTAGTTAGGAATGATATTAAATCCCTTATCATACTTGATTACAAGAGTTATACTTAATTTTAGAAGAAATTTAAGAGAACCTGAGATAATTTGAGTTAAATCAATTTTATGAAGATAGTTAGATTAATTTATTAAGAGTTATTTACTCAATTAATTTTGATTAAAGACATGAGAGTACTATAAATGTAGTATTTAAGTAATAGGAGTAGGCATAGTATTCTTATGCCATTAGGGTGATATCCAGTGGGTTATTGGCTTAATGTATTCGCTCTGCCACTTGTAAACTCACTTCATAGTCTCATGATTTGATTAGATAGTCATTTATTTAATTTTATAATACAGAACTATATTATTATTTATTAGTTAAGCTAATTTGATACTTGATATTATTAAAGAATATAGTTATTGTTGATTTAGATGCATTTTAGATGAACATAATTATTTATCTGAACTAGATCCATTTATTATAATTACATATTTCCTGGAAGTGAGGGTATATATATATATATATATTGTGACACTACAATTCTTTTCCTTTTTGTATCAGCTTTGTGCAATGGGTAAGCCCATACCAGCTTCGAAAACGTCGAACGTCACCAAGATATATTTATATTGACAAAACGAAGGTAATGGGCCATAAAAATCGATGGCCAACAATTCATTTGGGTTTTGGGCTATAATAGGAGTCAATATTCTCACATAATTTTTATTCGCCGGTTTATTTTGTCTGCATACATGACACATCTGAAGTATAGTAATAATCGACCTATACATATTTGGCCAATAATACCACCTCTGCAAAATTTTATTCACTTTAAGTGCGCCATAGTGTCCATATGTCCTATGTACATAATTTATTAAGCGCATTCTTAAGCTTTTGGGTATGACTATTCTCCAGTAATCAGTTCCTTCTTTGACTTGAAACATCAACGTTCCGTTTATCATTTTATACCGATTTATTTTATTACTATTTTTTTTGCGTAGGTTTGCTTGTGTAGGTCGGTATCATTGTAACACTGTATTATCTTTTTGCATGTGGGATCGGATGACTGAAAAATTTTTATCCTCTTCATGTCCCTTTCCATCGACTTATCCGCATCTATTATAAGTGGAGTTAAACGTGCTCTTTCTAATGTTAAGTTTTGGCCTGTGTCCGGTACCGGATTCTGACTCAATATGTCCGGCACGATATTTTCCTTCCCTGAGCAATGAACCACTCGGTAATTAAATCTTTGTAAATATAACGCCCACCTTATAAGCCTATCATTTGTTAAGTAGCATTTATTTATAAACTCTAGACTCTTGTGATCCGTAATAATAATAATCTCGGATCCTAATAGTAAATGTTTAAGTTTATTTAACGCCCATATGATGGCCAGTGCTTCTCTTTCCGTAGTCGTATAATTTCTTTCTGCAGAGTTTAAATTTCTACTTAAAAAATACAAGACTTGCGGTCTTTTTTCTTTATTCTCTTGAAATAATACGGCCCCAACCCCACTTTACTGCTATCGGTCTGGAGCATAAAAGGTTTATTAAAATCCGGGTACACGAGTGTGACGTTTTTTTCAAAATTTTCTTTAATTTTGTTGAATGCCTCGCTTTGTTTATTAGTCCACTCCCACCTGCTTTCTTTTCTAAGCAGTTGTAAAAGTGCTTCCGTGTCTACAGAAAAATTCTCGTAAAATCTCTGATAAAAACCACATATACCTAAGAATGACCTAATTTGTTTTCTATTCTTAGGTTGAGGAAAACGACTTATAGCGTCAATCTTATCGGGATGAGGTCTCACTCCTTGAGCACAAACGAGATGCCCTAAAAACAAAATTTCTTTTTGCAATATATTATTTTTTTTTAGATTTATCGTCATATTTTTCTGCTGACATTCTTGAAAAAATATATTTAAACTTTCCAAATGTTCTTGATGCTATGACAACGTCATCCATATAATATACAATAAGTTGTTTTATCCTATCGGATAACACCTGTTCCAAACATTGAAGCAACCCCGATCCACTGTTAACCAACCCAAATGGCACTCGCTGAAACACATATGTATATCCCTCATATCTAAATGCGGTGTATTTTTGGTCTTCTACATGTAGTGGCATCTGCCAATAACTCGATGTTAGATCGAAAGACGAAAAATATTTCTTCTCTTGAAATTCCAATAGTAAGTCTGTGATATGCGGCGGCACATCTCTATCAGGTATCGTAATGGCGTTTAACTGACGCGCGTCTAAACACACTCTCATTGAACCATCTTTTTTTTTACGATCACCAGAGGATTAATATATGGGGATTGCTGTTTTTTTATGATACCCCATTTTTCCATCTGTTGTATTTGTTTGTCTACTTCACTTTTATATTTAACTGGGATGGGGTATGACCTGCCCTGGAAGTGAGTCTCTGTTTTTACTTTGATACGATGCGTATAACCCCTTATAATCCCAGGATTCGTAGCAAACACTTGTTTGTGCCGCTGCAATATCTCTCTAAGTCGGTCTTTCCATTCACTATTATTCTTTTCTAACTTGCTTACTTTATTGTCTATCTCCATATCAATATCATCTACTCTCACACATGCTATCCTATCGCTTAGTTTACTACGCTCACTAAAGGGTACTTTTTCATTTTTTATTATTACTACCTTTTCATTAACATTGATTTTTGTCCCCGTTTGATACATAAAGTCAGACCCCAGTATCATATCTTCTATTAAACCTGGCATAGATAATAGCGTATGTTGTATTATATTTTTTTTTCCCACTTGTATTTCTCCATATACTTGCACGGGGTCGAGTTTGACTTTTTTTCCATTTGCCATAGTTATTTCCGATTTCTTTAATGGTAACGTATGCAGTGATCCCTTCTGACTTCTGATTTGATTGAGCATTTTGTTTGAGATTATGGAGACCTGGCTTCCCGAGTCCAACAGAGCTTGTACTTCAATCCCCTGTAATTTTACTGCAATCACAGGGCATGTTTGCTCCGCCATTGTCTGAATTCTTTCTTCTTCTTCTATAATAACGTTTAATAATTTGGGATGCGTTTCTTCTCCCTCTTCTTGTTGCTGCATGTTTTCCTCATCCCTTAGTGCTTCAAAGACTTCCTCTAACCCTTTGTATATGCACATCTTTAATCTATTCTGTATATTTCTTCGCATATTTCTGCTTATTATATTCATAATCTGGCATTCTGGAATCGGATATTCAATTACTCTTCTTAACTTCGCCATTTGTTTCAAAAAAAATTGTCTATACCCCATCCCCTTTTCTTTCGAATATTTTTCCGTTTCTACTTCCCTTTGTAATCTTTCTTGCCTTTCTACGTTCCAAAATCTTCGTATCAGAGCTTTAGTGTACTGTTTAAAACTATCGGGCTTCTCATATATAGTTCTCCACCATTCTCTTGCTGTGCCTTCCAGATATCTACTTGCTATGATTATTTTTACCTTCTCTCCTACTTTGTATATATCGAAACACTCTTCTAGACTTTCTATGTGTTCGAATAATGTTCCCTCATTTTTCCCTTCGAAAATTATTATCTCCATTCCGTCTTGCATTTTTACTTGAGCTATATTTTCAATTACTTCCTGTAGTACTAACTCTCCCCCGATGGAGTACTGACCCCATAATCCCATCTGCAATCCACCCCCTTACTAAAAAAATTTTTTTTTTCCTTTTTTTTTTCTTTTTTTTAAACTCTGGTCTCTGGGCGTTTCTCTTGTTAACGAGACCGACACGTTGGAAGCGCCATTTTCTAACTTTTTTTTTCTCATACCTCCTCTGTGACACTACAATTCTTTTCCTTCCCCTAATAACTGAATCTTAATTATTAGAATCACCGCTGAGGGTGCCACCAAGGATTTCTCTCTTGGAACCTCGCCACGAAGCTTTACGTAAACCTGGTCTTATTTATTTTCGAACGGCGATTCACCGATTTCAAATTTTGTTTATAATCTGACAGGGGTTTTCACTTAAGGACACTAACTAATTATTATAAATAATTAAAGAACTCAAATATACGTTGGATACAAACAAACTTTCCTTTATTATTATTATTATTAATAATAAATATTTCTGCCCGATCCAGAGAGAACTGACTTACAATTTCTGATTTTTCAAACTTTTAACTTTCTAAGTATTCTTCCCAAATATCTACCATGGATTTACTCGCGCCGATACTAACACTGCGGATTCTAGCAGGCGTGTATCCAAAGGCGACTTATAGTATATAATCTTTCCTGAAGTTTATTTTTAAACCCCACTTTATTTGGTAAATAAATAACTTGCAAAAACTTAAAATGAACGTATACGTGTCTTTCGTTTTCTTATACTTTCAACACTTCCCTTATTTTCTACTAACAAGCAAGTAATGCCCTAAGGTTCTCTGTTGCTTGGCAGCGCACTTTTATATCCCCACCCTGTTGTTACCCTCTAGATCGAACAGATATTAAATAATTTAACATACAGTCATACCAATATTTCATAAAAATATTTAACGAGAATTAACATAAATAGTTTACAATATTAAATAAATTTATTTCCCCACCTCTATTGTTGAAACATTCGTAACAAATATAATAAATGAAAAATAAATCAAAAATAAAGTTCTATTACGCTTTAACTAAAGTTCCCATTAATTGAAAAGTTTATAATTACCCTGATCGATCAGAGCGGAGTGGCCTGACTTTCATAGATTCACATTCCATTTGTCGTGCCTTTGTCCTTGTATATGAGAATTCTGGTGTGTCCATGGATGTTCCTTTGGTTGTCCGGCTAACTATATACATTCTTTTCCATTCCTTGACTCTTTCGGTAGCTTCATTCAGATGGAGTGGCGGCCAATTCCCCAAAGGAGAAGGTTTTGATAACTTTAGCCGCTATGCATTTGAAAAGAGTCCGCAAAATAAGTTTCTATAATAATTTCTGATTCGGAGCACAGCTTCTCTCTCTTTTTTTTCTTTATTGTCCTTGCTGGTTTCTCAAGTCAACTGACTTACTCTAAAAGCGATTTTATCTCTCCTTCTCTTATCTTTTTTTTTCTTTTTAATTAGCGTAATAGCAATTATTACCCAAATACTTTTAGTTTGTGAAAGTTTCAACAATAAAGTCTAATTACTACCAACAATCTAATTTTGTTTTCTTTTCCCCACCCTTATATCTCTCGAGTTTTCTCCCTTTTAATTAAACACTTTTAACATTTTTGACAATAAATTATATTTTATCTTTTTTCTTTTTTTTTAAAATTGCTCAAATTTATAGCAAAAATAAAAGTTTAAGATTTTACCCTTCCCATTAAATTAAAATCATTTGTTAATTTTTATTTTACAAACTATTTAACTTCGGAAAATATCTATGATGAAATTATAAATATGTGAGCTTATATATATATGAGCTGACTTAAAATATCAGCTCAATATATATATATATAATCAAAGCTCAGCTTATATTAAGCTAGCAAATCTTCATACTTTAATGGATAGGCTTCAAACCATTCCACCCCACAACTCTTCAGCCATCCATTTCATTGAAAATCTAATGATGGAATACTCAAAGATGGGCTTTGAGAATTCCACCATTAGATTTTCAATGAAATGGACAGCTGAAGAGTTGTGGGGTGGAGTAGTTTGAAGCCTGTCCCCACCTTTGAACCTTCTATCACCTTAATATAAGCTGAGCTTTGATTGCATATATGTGTGGAGATGATAATCTGGACCAACTGATGAGGGCTGTTTTAGCATGAAATACATATATTGATGATTATTTATCTTTTCAACATGTGTGTGATCAAGTGTATCAGCAGTATGAGATAGCATGGATGGTTAAGGGTTGTGTGAAAGTCTGAGTTTAAACCCCCTGTATATTACGTATAGAAGTGCAGGTATAAAAAATATTGTACTGTAGAAAAAATTCATATTTTAAAATAATATTTTTAATATATTTTCTCACCCAAAATTTCTTCTTTGTTTATATAATTAAGCATTTATCTATACTCCATGTAAAATTTTATAAAAAATAAATAAATATATAAAATCAGATTTATAGTCATATCTATTTCAAATAAATATATTTACTGTGTGAAGTCTAGATCCTTACTGATGAAACATTATATTAAGGAATATGTTATAACTGCAAATGATGGAGTGTATATATATATGTATGTGTGTATATATTGTCAAAAGGAGATTGCCTTGACAACAGTTTGAAATTGTTGATCGTTACTGATATTGGAATTTTTCTAAGTGTAGACTGTTTTTTAATGATATATATATATATATGTTCATACTATTATATATATATATATTATATATATATATATATATATATATATATAGTATGAACATATCATTTATGATATACATAAATGCTAACTGATATTGTATTCAAATAATAATGATACTTTATTTTAATGGAATTTGGTTAAAGGAACTCATTTCTTCACCACACATCATAAAAACTACAACATGTTATCTGATAATATTAAACATATTAATGGTCTTTTACTTCATTTCTAAAGCACTACAGTGCTAATATAAATGCTGCATGAGAGAACTGCATTATTGGAAAGCAATATTTATTTATGTATATATCTGCAAAATATTTATTCTTATTCAACATTCTTTTTGCTACAGAATGTATATAACATAACATATATTTATTTTTTAAAAAGATCCTTCTTTTTATGAGGACTTATATTAAAAAAACCCTATTCTTTATTTCTTGTACAGTGTCCTCTTAATCACATGATCATCATTCTTTATACTTACACAAGCTGTTTACACAGAGGCAAAACTCTTCATACAGAAGCGCTACTCAGTGAAAGCCAGAGCAGTCAACAGATCAGGAAGGTTAATAGGCACTAGATTGGGATTTTATGCACAAACCTTCCTGCATTCATTAATTGCTAAGGTTTGCACTGAGTGGCACTGTTGTATGGAGAGTTTTGTCTCTGTCTCATCTTAATCAAAAATATATTAATATAAAGCTAATAAGTCATAACAGTCAAAATAGACCCCAATTTTAATATATTGTGTAGACACTATCTTAACTTTTAAATTTGGCTTACATAAAGGATGTGCCATTTTCATTTAAATATTTTCAATTATTATTTAGTGGTAATACATGTGTGTGCTATTATTTGTTTGTATGTGTGTGTGTTAGATTAAATATTATTTTTATTAATTATAACATATATGAAGACATGAGTGTGGCTATTTCCATGTAAGAAGTGGAGATACTCTTACCAGTTGTGTTGTAGATAACTATCAATTACTATTGATAGTCCAAAGCTAAACTACCTGCTCTAGTGATCAATAATAACTTTTTTTCTTGAGTTTGTTTAGAAACCAAAAGAGATCATTTTTTCCATTTCAAGGTGAACTTCATATGTCATTTTAAAGTTAGACAAATATTTTTATAAATATGAGACCTTAGAAGAATTACATCTCTTGTCATTCTTTATTTACATCATAATTAATCCATGAAAATATTTAATATATCTTACAACTCTCTGGAAAAAATGAACTGTGATTTACAGGATATCAAGAGAAGATTTGATTCTTCTAAGTCATCATACTTATCGACACATCTGAGTTTAAGTCCATATAAGAACTTGGGTTGAAATGAAGGTGAAATCTCCTTTTACTTCTAATTAAACTCAAAACAAAAAGGCTATTATTGTCTACTAGAAACTAGTGTTTAGATATGAATAGAAAAGCATAGGAAAGAGATTTACCATCTGGCAACTATTAGTTAAGCTTTTGCTAGATGGCAGAACTGGGCAGAAGAAACATATTTGCTAATTAAATGTAATGTGTATCCAGAGATTATGTAATGTTTTGTTAGTGTTATTAGTTCTTAGAAACAGGATGTTTTTAGAGATCTATGATGGTATATAAGACTACATTTTGGGAAAAGTTATTATTCTCATTAGTCACATTGTTTATTAGATTTAGCCAGATTAATTATCATTGAGCTAAGAAAACCTGAGTCAGAATAATTGTAAATATATGAGAGAAGTTTCCGAGTTAAGTACTAAATGTCATGTAATTAAATATTGCTAGAGACTTATTAGAAATAACCAATGAAAAAAGCTTTAAGTACCATTACACTTTCTTCATGAAGCAATGCCTGAAATAATTATGGTTGTGAGTTTTTATTAAAAAATACAGTATTATACACACCTTTGAGTTATTTATTCTGTTCTCAAAAGAACGCCTGCTTGAATATATGCTTTTTAAAAAAATGTGAATCGGCTATTAAAAAAACAACAACTAGTAATCACTAGTGAAACTAATGTCACCAATAAAATTATATATATATAATAATCTCCCAATATAACATATAAAGTCAGAGAATTGTCCAAATTGCAACAGTAAGTGTCATTTCATACATAGGAACTTAAAAAAAAAAACTTCTAAAATGAACTGAAACTCTAAGGTAAATAATTTTTTTTATTTTTATTATTAAATAAATATTCCTTGCAAATCAAGATTACAATTTTTGACATTTTTATAATTTATTAAAATATTTCAATTTGATGTTTGCTAACCAATGATTAATGCTTTTATTATTCCTAATTAAACAGATGAATGTTTATGTTTACATATTGAATTAGGATACTTTTTTGGAATTAAAACTTATATAAATAATTCATGTTAAGTGAAGTCAAGAACTTGGAAATATAGATAGGATTAGGAATACGTTATGTTAATAAGTTATACATTGTACAGGCTTAAACCTGTATTAATATATGTAATATATGCGGGATTCGAACTCAGACTTTCACACGACCCACTACTCTCAGTGCCATCTCATATTGCTGACCCACCTGATCACACACTTGTTGAAAAGATAAAAAAAATCACCAATATACTTATTTCATGCTAAACCAGCAATCATCAGTTGGTCTAGATTACTATCCTCACACACATATATATATATATAATCAGTGCTCAGCTTTATATTAAGATAACCAATCTTCATACTTTAATGGACAGGCTTCAAACTATTCCAACTCACAACTCTTCAGCCTTCCATTTCATTGAAAATCTGATGGTGGAACGTTCAAAGCCCTTGTTAGTGCCAAGGGTTATCATCCTACCCATGTTGACATATTAGTCATTCTGACCCCTCATGTACAGGAGAATAAGTTATGTTAATTTGTATTTGCATTATATCTGCATCTCTGTTATATTCTCAGTTATTATTATTCAATTTTTTTTTTTTAATTTATTGACGTGTGAATCTTTTTGTTGTTCATGTAAAAAAATAAATTTTGGGTATATATATAGTTGTTTGAAATTAAATTATTATTAATACTTTTAAGTCCATGCTATTCCTTGAGCATTGTCTTGGAAAGAAAGTTAACAGAGGTCTATTTCTTTTTATAATTAGTCAATATGAACTAAGATTGCGATATTTTTGTTATTGTTTAAAAATAAAATCTGATTCAGTGATTGATGTGATTATTTATTCATTTAAAATCAGTATTGATAAATAATTGACGAGTTTTAATTTTAGTTTGTACTGGACAGTTAATCATCATCAATATACTCAACTCTAGCCTTCCTATTGTTATATAGATTAGTGCATAAAATGTGAATATATTTATATGTATATATTTTGCCCATTCTTATATAATAGCATTCTCCCCATTTCATAAAGTGATTATCTGATATGAAATGTGATCATAGCATTTAGTAATTATCTCTACACTTCATGAGTATTCATACTCAACTGTGGATTCGGGATAAATAACTCCATATTTACTTAATCTTAATGCAATGATTATTATTTACTAATGGCTTACAGAAAATAGCTTCTTTCATTTAAATTTATAAATATACAGAAAAGAAGTAGACACTTAACAATACAAATATCAATAACAATATATATTGTAAAAAGTATAACTTTTGCATTTCTAAACCTTATATATAGGTTTGACTTACTTTATATCCCTAGCAAATTATGTATATGACGCACTGCTTTAAGGCATTAGTGTAATCTTCGATTTTATTTATATTTATTTATGTTTCTTTCTTTCTTGCTAATTTGCCTATCATAATTTTCTTATGCAGCTCTCGAGACTATGTTATTGATCTAATACAACTTTTGATTTTTCTATATACATGGTTTGCATACCACATTTATATATATTCACTGAAACTTTCTTATTGACATAATTTTATGCTATCATTGATTTCTTTTGTATCTACTCTAAGGTATAAATAAAGTTTTAATTTTGAAAGTACAATAACTTTTTTAAAACCAGAAGACAGCTTGCTAATTAAGTATAATAGATTGAAAATAAACGTAATTCTTAGTCTTATATGCTAATGATTCTTGGGCTCAGTGCCCTTATTATTATTACCAGTAATGAAATCTATATTATAATTGCATTTTGTTTACATTCATTGTTATTGAAATTTACCTGACAATCTATATTAACGTAAGACTGTTGCTCTATTTACCTAGATGCCCATGTACCAGAAAATAATTTGATATGTAATTGGATAGTAATGTGTGGCAATATGAAAAAAAAAATCCTAGGCTTGCTTGGAAAAACTGAAAAAATAAAATTTTTACTCAGATTCTAATCTCAATATATAGGCAAGACAAGTGGGTACAATGGCTGCTAAGTATAAGATCTCTTTTATAGAACACTTTGAATATTTAGTAAAAATACATAGAATTTAATGAACATCAGTGTACAAAATCTATCACAAATTAATATGAAAATAATTCATTATATTTATAATCGATAAACAGTAAACAAAGCAATGTATGACAAAAAATGTTATGATTAAAAACGTTATATTGTATTTATAATATTACTTATTGTAATTATAAGGGACTTGAACTCAGACTTTCAAGTTCTCTACAGCTATCAAATCCATCCTATACAACCAATACACATGACCACATATATGCGAAAGATAAATGACCTCCAATATATATATATTTCATGCTGAAACAGCACTCATCAGTTGGAATATATATGTTAGAGATGATGGTCTGGACTAACTGATGAGTGCTGATACAGAACAAAATACATATATTGGAAATCATTTAGCCTTTTCACACTATGTGGTCATGTATATCGTTTATACAGATTCTGTAGAGAGTGTAAAAGTCTGAATTCAAGTCCCTTATAATTACATTAAGTTTAGTACAGAAAATATACAAGTATTTAATATTAAATATTGCTTATTATAATTAGAAGGAATTTGAACTCAGACTTTAAGGTCCATACAGCTATCATTCCATCTTATACAACTGATACACATAACCACATGCATGTGAAAAAGATAAATAATCTTCAATATATGTATTTTGTGCTGAACCAGCACTCATCTGTTTGTCCAGATCATCATCTCCCACACATATTTATAATCAGGGCTCAGTTTATATTAAGATAACAAATCTTCAAACTTTAATGGACAATTAAATCTTCTCTACCCTCCAACTGTTCAGCCATCCATATCATTGAAAATCTGATGATGAATTACTCAAAGCCCTTGTTATTGTCATATCCATGTTGACTTTAAGTCATTCTGACCCCTCATCAATAGGATCTTAATATGACCATTTAAATATATAGAAGAAGGATGGGCTAAATACAGGGTGAATATGGAGTATTTAAATACATGTACAATGTCTATACTAAGCTTCATTTAATTAGAAGGGACTTGAACTCAGACTTCCAAACTCTTTATATTTCCACTCCATCTTATACAACTGATGCACATGACCACATACATGTGAAAAAGACAAATGAAATATGAAATATGTATATTGGAAATCATTTATCTTTTTCACATTGATGTGGCCATGTGTATCAGTTGTATAAGATGGAGTGGATAACTTAGGGATATTGAAAGTCTGAGTTCAAATCCCTTCTAATTACATTAAGTACAGTATAGACAATATAATTGTATTTAAATATTAAATATTGCTTATTATTTATCTAAGATTTAGAAATAAAATTAATATAGAATTTATAGCCATGGTGCAATTGAGGAAATAAAAACAAGTTAATATGATTGCCAAAAAATATGGCTTACAGTAGCTTTACTCCTGCAATCAAAACTATTGATTGAAGATTTACCATAATGATCATCATCAATTTGTATCTACTATTTTAAAAACAAGCAACTATTCTCTACATCGATCTTCACAAAAATCATTTTGTAAAGCTACTGACATCATAGAATACAGACATCATGAAAGCAAGAGATAAAATGCAACTTACGCATGAAAAAATACAAAGTTTATTCATTATGTAATTACAAACAAATTTGGATAATATGCAGTTATAAAATATAATTAAAAATAAATAGCAAGTATAATTTATTTACTAATTTTAATTCAATATTTTTGTAAGGCAATTTATAATATATATAATTTGTACATATTTAAAGAGAAGAAGGTTTTCATTGTAAAAATAAATAATATCAGCAAAAAAAAAGAATACAAATTTTTTTTTTCATATGTCATAGCATCGGTCGGGAAGCGAACCCACAACCGTCTGCAACCAACTATTTGCTTGCAAGGCGGCTGCGATAACCTCTCGGCTAACAACGCTTGACAATACAAATTTTACTTGATACATAGAAAACAAATTATTATTATTATACATCATAACAAATTGCAATTAAAATAAGTTGCAAATATGATTTTTCCTTATTTGATTAATAATTTTTATTAGTCATTCATTAGCCTAGAGCTTATCTCATAATGAATAATATTTCTGTAATATAATTTTCAGTACATCACTCTCACACAAGGTAGGGACTAGTTTCTATCCATTTTTAATATCTTGTGGAGGGATATAATTATAAATATATAACTAAAGACATGTGAAAAGGATGTATGATCCTCAAGATGCACATTTCATGCTGAAGCAGCACTCATCAGTTGGCCCAGAGCACAATTCCTTATACATATCTTTATTATTTCTATTTATATATACTGAACAATGATAAAGATATTTATGAGATTGTGGTCTGAACCAACTGATGAGTTCTGGTTCAGAATGAAACATGCATCTTGGGTCCCATCATTTTCATATATTTTTGGCTATATGTTTATGATTACTTCTCTCCACAAGGTGTTAAAACAGCTAGAAAGCAGTCTCTATCTTGCATGAATGATGTAGTGAAAGTTACACTACAAAAATATTATTCATTATTTTGGTTTACCTGATTATTTTTAAATATTATTGCAACAATAGAAGTTGTGATTCCTTTTCTCCATAAGGAAAAAATGACATTATCATAAATATAAATAATTTCAATAAAAAGGGAGTTTAAATTTTGACCAAAAAATTATTTATTTTATTAAAATTGTAATTTTTTTTTTTTCATGTGTCACAGCATCGGCCGGAAAGCAAACCCGTTAACCCGGGACAACTGCTTGTAAGGCAGTTGTGCTGACCTCTCGACCACCAATTAAAGCACATTATATTTAAATAAACTGCATTTTTTTTTGTAAAAAATAAAAAGCAATTCACAGTTGATTTTTAAAATGTGGCATATATATATATATCAAAGTTTTACTTGTTAAGAAATTACAATATATATATATTTATGTTGATACCATAACATAAAATGCACTAAAAATAAATCAGAAAATAAAATATTACTGAACAAAGCTTTTTTGTATTAAATAATACAAAATGTATATTGTACAATTTTTTTAGTTTTATTTATTTATATACAACAACAACAATAAACAAATACAAAGTAGATTATATTTACTGTATTTCCATTTTACAATAAATTTGAAAATACCTGAACTGATTTCAAAATAGCAATTGTAAAGTATTTTAAATAACTGCAATGTGCTTATTATATACAGTACTATATTTACAAAACAGATTATTGCCTTTTTTTGTTAATAACATGATTAATAAAATGATTCTTAATTAATTAATTAATTACTTTTTATAATTTTAAGCTTTGTTTTTTAATACTGGACATTTAATGTTTGTTCATATTTATTATGAGAAATCATTATAATTTATTTTTAATGTGACATTTTTTAATTTTTGAGGTGTTTTGTAAGAAACAATTACTCTCATGGTGTGAAGTAAAGCTGTATATGGAATTCATATAATAAATGTGTACATAGAAAATATATGTAATTAAATTGATGACTTATTCCTTCATTAGAATTTTTTGTTGCAGTGTATTGAGTTACTATTACCATGTTGTATTATGTTAAGCATATTTTTAAATTGTTAGATTTTTTTATGAATAGTAATATATTTATGTTAATTTAATTAGAAGAGATTTGAACTCAGACTTTCAAACTCCCTACAGCTCTCCATTCCATCTTATACAACTGATACACATGTCTATATACAAGTGAAAAAGATAAATGATTTCCAACACAGGTATTTCATGCTGGAGCACCACCTATCAGTTGGTTCAGATCACCGTCTCCCATACAATCAGTGCTTAGTCTATATTAAGATTGTAATTCTTTAAACTTTAATGGAAAAGCTTCAATCTTCTCCACTCTCCAACTCTTCAACCATCCTTATCATTGAAAATTTGATGATAGAATATTCAAAGCCCTTGTTGATGACAATGTTATTGTCATATCCATGTTGTCTTTAAATCACTCTGATCCCTCGCATATAGGACTTACTCTGTTCATTTAAATACACAGAAGAAGAATGAGCCGAATATAAGCTAAATATGTAATATTTAAATACATGTAAATTGTCTATTCTGTACTTAATGTAATTTATGTTAATATCTAAATATTTGGTTGCTTTGAAAGTGAAGCAGGTAATTTAAATTGATATCAATTGAGTTATATAAAAACTGTAATTGGATAATGTAGAAGCCAAGATCATTTATATAAGATTGATTTAATTGATACATATGTTATGGAAGTGGTTAGCATTTTTTTTTGGTGTCTTTTGTTATTAGTTTATGAAAATAAAGGTGAGTTTTTATTTTATTTTAATCTAAAAACAAATTTATTTAGACATGTACAAGAGTAAACAATGTGAAAGTTTACATATGCATTTATTTGTGACACGGAATATATGTAATCATTAAAATTAAATTAAAGTATATAAAGGGAATAAGATAAAAAGTTTAATAATTTGGTTTTTAAACAGTGCTTATTAAATCTTTAAGAATTGTGATACAATTGTGTTATTATGTAAGCATTTTGGAGTTGGTCTAAAGTGCGCAACTTTTGTCTATTCCAGTTTAAATATTTTTTTATCCAAAAATATGAATATTATAAAAAATAAATACAAAAATCATAATAAAACAGTATAATATAAAATACTTTATAATAAATCTTATTTTATATTTTGACATTAGTAAATAAATGTTTACATCAATAATAAAATGTATCCCTTTGCGATGTGATGTTATATGCTTCGGCTTCTCCTTCACCAAAATCAGGAACCTCTCAGCCACTATGCCTAGAGAAACCTGTTAACCACCTTATCTTCCTTTTACATTTCCTGCCCTAAGTTTTTCCCATATTCTTCTCTATCCTGCTCTACCCCATTTCTACAACATTATTTTTGTTCAGTCTATGGCCTTTACATTTAGATCCCACTTATCTTTTTCCAAACCCAGCTTAAAAACCCAAGAAGCACTTTATGTATAATCACTTTGTTTATATTTATTCTCCCACAACTTCATTATTTATATCCTTTCTGCTTGTAAGCATTTATATTCAATTGACAAGTGCCTAATATTTTCCATGCCTTCCTTAGATAACTTGCAGACTAAATCATATCGGGCCTTAAACAGTATACTTTCCTTGCTATTATTGTTAATTAAGTCACACCCAATATTCTATTTACTTCTGTATATATTTACAATCTTTTTATTCTCCATATTAGTTCTCCATCTTTACAATTCCCTATTTTTATTAAAGCATCTGTTCTTCTATCTCATTCTTTGCCATTATAACACTCAACAATCCTTCTAACACAATCATCCCATTTTTTGTACAAATATACTGACATAAAGTCATTATCCAAATCTTCTGCATGCCATGCTACCTTTCTCACCCATCCTTATGCCTGTCCTTTACACATACCCCAATTAAATACTATTTTGACTATTCTCTTATGATCCATAAATTGAAATCAACTTAACATTTTCATTTTACTTTTTGCATCTCTCATATAAAAACTTGATCATCCCATTTCTCCTTTAATTGCTTCCTTTACATCCACATATCTGCATACAATGTATGTCTTCCTACTTCTCTTTGTACTTTTCTAAATAATCTAACACCGCTTTACTAACACATAATGCATTGTATCTTGCTATTGCCATTCCCATACAATTCTTGCTACTTCATATTTATTATATAAAAAACTGTTAATTTCTTTATCAGTTCCTTTCTTTTCTTTACTTCATTTATCAATTTTTTCTCTCATTCATCCAAGCAATATCGCTGATTACTTAAAATGTTTCCCAAATAGGTATACCTATTCATCACATTTAATTTTATATCACTTCACCAGCATTTATCATTATTACTTTTGATTTTTTTTTACTAAATTAAACCCCATCTCTTTACCCACATTTGTGCACATCCTCAGCATAACTTCCATATCTTCTCTATTTTCTGTAAACAAAAAAAGATCAGCAAATAAAAGACCTGATAACGTATACACTCCTTTGCCATATATTAATGGTACTCTACCCTCTTCTTAGTCTTTCTATTCCTCTATTCATTTCTCTCAAATATAACAAAAACAAAATAGGTGACATGGGGCATCCTTGTTCTAGTCCCACCCCCATTTTTAACTCTGATTTTATATTCCCATTTGATACATATAGTAATTATTTTCATACAATCTCTTAATAAGATCCACTAAAGCTCCATTTATAATTTATTTTTATTTACTCTATATCACATGCCTTTTCTATATTTATACAGACCACATGTAACTGTCTACCTGTATTCCTACTCATATCTATGTGTGACAGCAAATAAACTATATCTTATATGCCTAAATATTCTAAAACATCCTTGCATTTCTCCCACTATATTATTTTCTTCCATCCATTTTGCCATGCTTGCATTTACCATGTATACAAAAACTTTATATATCACTGATGTTACTGCTATCAGTCTATAATTGTTTATCTTTCTATGGTACTTACCCTTTTCTTTAAATAATAGCCTTACTCTTGTATTGTTCCAGCTAACTGGAAATTCTGTCTTTTGTGCTTTTATTAAATCATGATAATAGATTTAAGTTTGCCCTATTTCCCAAATTCATCACTATCTCTACTGCCCATCCATCTAAATCTCTTGCCTTTAAGACTTTTCAATTTTTCTCCTGCCTTATTCAATTCATTTTTTGTAAAACTAATATTTCCAATACCATGTGCTTTTATGTTTATTATTACTCTGTCCTTCACATCTAACATCATTTCTATATCTATTACATACTTATTTAAGAGTGTTTCTAATTCTTCTCTAGAGCTACACTCTTTTTCCTCATCATTTAGTAATACTATTTCTCTTTCCCTTACATTTCTTCTTTTAATATATTTCCAAAATTTATTATTTCCATCTCTTCCACATTTATTAATATCCAATAATTTACTATTTAATTTCACTCTTTCACTATAATTGTCTATTTTAGTCAACTTCTTTTTTATATAGTTTTTCCATTTAATATTAACATCCTTTTCATTTTCTTTGTTTTTAATAGCACATTTATTCTGCATGTTTTTTTCCTTTCTTTTACAGTTTTACTAATTCTCACTTTTTTATTACTTTTATTCTTTTGAATATTCTCACCTAAAACCCTATTTGCCACTTCTCACTATAACAGTCCTTAAATTTATCCCCCATTAAACTCTTCTATGATTTTTTCTACTTTTATATTATATTCTTCTAACTTATTTTTATCATGCATTCTCCAACCATATCTTCCACTATTTTTTCTACTTTTATTATTATTTTCCATCACATTACTAACCATTTCTATTATAAAGAAATTATAATCACTATTACATACTCTCTCTTGAGTACCAAGCACTTTTGTTTTTTGTAGTTTATTTATTCCCTCTTTCTTTATATTGTGTGAAATATATTATTTCTAGATCATGTGTATTGCCCCTCATAAATGTGATAAATTTCCAATGCCCAAATTTCGCCCTCTGACAAAAGATTTTCAAAAGCTTAAACCATTAAACATCAAATGACCACCCTGTCCATTCTTGTCATCTATGCCATCAATTTCTTCAATATGCCCATTCACATCCCCTATAACCATTATTTTCTTGCCCTTTTTTTTTGAAACTCTATATATCCATAATTAGGCCTTCATATATGCTACTGTTCTATTCCATTATAGTTTGATATCGATATTGGGATTGTCTAAGTGTTTGACTGGTTTTAATGTAATGACAGAAGGAAAAAAAAGTAAAGACTTATAATACAGATTTAATTCAATATATTCACATGTAAAAAGCATAGAGCCATTTCTCTACTTATAAATTTAGTAGAGAATTCAAAATCCAGAATGAGTTGTATTTTAGTTTTCAGGCAAATGAAAAATTCCAAGAAAAGATTAAAACCGTTTCAGTAAGTATTTGTAGCTAAATAATAAATTTCAAATGAATTTATCAAATAAATATATTGATCATAGAGACGACTTATTTAAAATATAATTAACTCTTCCGCTATGATTAAAGAAAACAGCCTACATGTAGAAATTCTGGGATATTATTTACACTAAAATGTAATATTTGAATAATAATAAAAAAATACTTGAGCAGTTAATGTTTTATTTGTATTAGAAAGAAAAATTAGTATCTATAAATAATAATTCAATATTTAAAAATATACATATATTTACTATAATTAAGTTGAAGTTAACTGTTATCTCATAAACATAATATAATATTAAGAAAAAAATAAACAAATCAAGGCGAAGAAAGAAAGGCAAAATAGAAAAAAAAAAACATTAAGATAAAAAAAATATATATATCTTTTTTACAAAGAATTGTTGAAGATAAAGTAAAATATTTCGGTCTCAATGATATTTTAAAAGCAGGATGATAAATATTGCGTAAAGTGAATAAAATTAGATAATTACACAATTTGTGATATCATTTTTGTTGCATATTACATTTGTCAGCATTTTTTGTTGGGTTTTTTGGTAGTTATTTATGATGTCATCCAAATTTAAATTATTTGCAATTTTGTTTATCCAATGACAGAATTACAAGTAATAGCAGTCAAGCGTTGGTGGTCTAGCGGTTAGCATAGCTGCCTTCCAAGCAGCTGGCCTGGATTCACTTCCCGGTCAGCGCTTTGACATATATAAAATTGACACTTCTCTTTATAAAAATTAAAAACTATGATTTTTAAAAATGTACATTTAAAATGCATAAACTAAAAAAAAAAAAAAAACATTTTTTAATGTTAAAAGAAGGACTGTTCTTCATCAAGTCTACTCTGAACAAAAAATTTCCATGATTATGATTGAGTAATTGTATAACAATAAATAAAGTTTACCTGAAAACTCAAATAAAATTCTTTCACATTGTGCAAGCTTAAATAATATATATATGTTATATTTAATATTTTCACGGTTGTATGATGTAGATAAATTATAACTTTTTGGGCTGTACCGTGTATTATTTTCCATTAAATACTGATATTTCGACGGACTAGCATCCACCACTGTTAAGGTTCGTGTATTATTTTCCATTAAATACTGATATTTCGACGGACTAGCATCCGCCATTGTCAAGATTATAACCTTGACAATGGCGGATGCTAGTCCGTTGAAATATCAGTATTTAATGGAAAATAATACACGTTACAGCCCAAAGTTATATTCTATCTATCTATCTATCTATCTATCTATCTATCTATCTATCTATCTGTCTGTCTGTCCGTCCGTCCGTCCGCCCGCCTGCCCATCCACCCACCCACACCTATCTATCTATCTATCTATCTATCTATCTATCTATCTATCTATCTATCTATCTATCTATCTATCTATCTATCTATCTATCTATCTATCTATCTATCTATCTATCTATCTATCTATCTATCTATCTATCTATCTATCTATCTATCTATCTATCTATCTATCTATTTTTATGGATAAAAGATGTCATATTATTATTACTATTTGTGGGATATTCCATGTAATGAAAAAGCCAAATGCTGACATTTCAGTACAATATCAAGTACCTTCCTCAGAGCATCTTCTTTCTCAAATTATAAGAATGCAAATGAGATTTAAAATCATTTTTATTGTTTTCTTTCTCCTCATATTTAAATTCTATTGGTTGAGAAGTTTTAAAATTTATTTTCTCTTCCAATAGCTTCTTCCAAATGTTGCTTTGGAGTGTCATGATGTATATGAAATTCCATGTAGGGTCTGTTCACATACATATATTGGCCAGACTAATCATAGAATAAATATTAGAAAGGAAGAACACATTCTGGCAGTCAGAGAAAAATCCAATTCATCAGCTATTTATTCTCATATAAAATTAACAAATCATGATATCAATTTGGAAAAAACAAATATTTTAACAAAAATTGAACAATATAACCAGAGATTGCTAAGAGAAGCTATAGAGATTTTTAAAAGTCCCAAGAGCATAAATGAAAAGTGTGAATTAAAGAAGATTAACAACATTTGGAAGAAGCTATTGGAAGAGAAAATAAATTTTAAAACTTCTCAACCAATAGAATTTAAATATGAGAAGAAAGAAAACGATAAAAATGATTTTAAATCTCACACGCATTCTTATGATTTGAGAAAGAGGATGCTCTGAGGAAACTTGATATTGTACTGAAACATCAGCATTTAGCTTTTTCACTACACAAAATATCCTGCAAATAGTAATAATAATATGACATATATACATATATATATATAAATTATTAATCAATGTCTGTATTCCAATTATAATAAAATATATATAATTATTCAAAACAATACAATAATTAATACAGTAAAACAATATTTAAAAAAACAAACAAATATATACCAATTTAATAGAAGTACTTTCAATTATCTATGTAGTCGTTATCAACTAGATTCAAATTGTATTAGAAAAAAAATTACAAATGTAAACAAAAAGTAATATGTCATACATCAATTTTCCCACAATTCATTAATTTTTATGTTGGTGGCCTGTCTGTTTATCGCTGCCAATATAAAAATTAATGAATTGTGGGAAAATTGATGTATGACATATTACTTTTTGTTTACATTTGTAACGTTTTTTTCTAATACAATTTGAATCTAGTTGATAATGACTACATAGATAGTTGAAAGTACTTCTATTAAATTGGTGTATATTTGTTTGTTTTTATTTAAATATTGTTTTACTGTATTAATTATTGTATTGTTTTGAATAATTATATATATATATATATTAATGTTATTAAATTAGGTGTATTATTATCTAAATTCATTTCTGTGCTACAGCATAATATCAGTGTCCTCTAAGTGTAAAGAAACTACCATGTTTACAACTATGTTGTTTGCTATTTGAAAATACAATATCATATGCAATATGATTATTAAAATTTATAGTAAAAATAGTTTATTATAAAAGCAACAGACTATATTTAAAAGTGTAAAATTTTAAACCAAAAGTAAAATGTAAATAAAAAAATTTAGTAAGTTTATCTAGATAAAATAATCTTATAAAAAAGTATCTTAAAAATATTAAAAGTCAATGTTCCAATTAAAAACAATACAAATGAATTATAAATTCATAAACAAAATGTTTTTCTCTCTGATGACATATATTTCTAATAGACTATTTTTTTTCTAAAAATTAAATATATTCAAGCAAAAACTTTATGTCAATATCACATATTTATTAAGAAATAAATATTTAATAATTTTACAAAAAAGAAAATTCATAAATAAAAAAAAATATACTTATTTTTATGGTAATATTAGTAAAAAAATTGCAGAATTTTCTCTACTACGTTTTTGTAATTTCTCTTAAATAGAAATCAATCTCTTACCTCTTAATATTCTAACTTCTGCTGACATCTAGACATAGGAGTTAGTACAATTTTCAATCATGAATAAAATTTACACTGAAAGCTTTTATTGTTAGTGATCTAAATACATTTTCATTGCTGATTTATATTGCATATTGAAGTTCTAACAAAAATCTATCCTAAATTTAAGATTAACAAAAAAGATTGCATAAGAAATATTGAATGATAAAAAAGAAACCACTTTTAATTTATAACTATAAACAATTTTAAAATATTAAATATTAATTACCAGTTATTTGAAAATTAATGAAAATAATATCCTTCATTATACTAAACAAATTGTAAGAATGGTTTTAAATTTAAAGATAAATTGTGCTTGATGAGATGAAGATTATATTTAATTATCTTTTAACTTTTTAAAGTAAATACAAAGGGAAAAAGTAAATACTAGTTTTCTATTTTTTAATCTGTAAGTTATTAATAACATTTTTGCATAAAGTTTTAACTTTTACATTATTTAATCCATATTTTTATTCATGTTTTAAAATAAATATGCTGGTATATATATATAGAACATTTTTTTTAGTTTGCATCCTTCATTTTATTTTTATTTATTTACTTATATAATTGAAATATATTTACATAAAATGTAATTTTTATTGACCTAAACTCCAGTTGTATGCTTTACTAGGAAGAGTTATCATGAACAATTTATATAACCACTAAAACAGTACATATCATCATTTCCTATTCTTACACAATCTTCTAGCATCTATAGATTTCTATGGTTTGCACTGGATGGCACTACTGTGTGGAGAAAGTTGCTATTGTTTTAACAATTTAAATAATTACAATTTCTTTGAATTTAAGTACAATGCAAAATAAGTTAACGGTAATGAAGAAAAAAAACACACAAAATATATTACATGAATATATTAATTATACATAAAAAAATACTGCTTACATTGAATTGTATATATACATACATATTTTTTGTTAAAAGGTTGCCTTGGCAACAGTTGGAGATTGTTAATTGTTATTGATATTGTCTAAATGTTGACTGGTCTTTAATGATTATGTAATGACAAATTTTAAGTTGTTTATATATACATAGGTTTTAAGTTGACTTTTATTTCTTTAAAATGTTGTAAGTTTATTTAGTCAATAATTAAATTAAATAATTTAGAAACATATTGATTTCTAATTGTATTTGCATATTTATTATCAGATTAAGAAACTATTAATCTGTTTTTCTGATACCCATTTCAAATTATTTTCCAGACAGTTTTCAAAACTATTGCTAATTTCTATAATTATATTTTTTAAGAATTTCATTAAATAATAAAATATTTTTTATAATCATTTTTTAAATAATTTTCTTTGATTATACCAGCTATCCATGTTTAGCAGTAATATTAGTCTCAATATTAGAATGTTAATATTTGTTTATTGCTTATGTTATTGTCAATATTTAAAATAAGTAACATAATTGTACAAAATTATAATACTAATCACTTATTCTGTATTAATATTATTATGGAAATTAGCTCCTGCTAATCATGAAATAGCTCTTGGTATTTTTTTGTTTCGAACTAATCAAATGAGAATAAATATCTCTTATAAATAAGAGCTTGCAGCAAAACTGCAAAATATGCTTTATTATTTCAATTATATGTATCCCTAAAAAATATATTAAAAAAATCAAATATATAAATTTAATAAATTTTATTGTTTTAGAACATCATATGTGAGCATGTTTATTAATAAAAAAAATTCAGTATATGTTGAAGCACATACATTTTAATCTTCATTTATTATTCTTTCCAAATTTGATTTACAATATTTCACAGCATAAAATGTTTTCTAAGCATAATGTCAAAAAATGTAACAGTGTTTATAAAGTCAATACTGACATAAAGCATCAAGACATTTAGAGAAAGAGTAGTCTGCTGAAACTGAGACTGTATTGTATTTCAGTAGAAATAAAAGGATATCACCCTGAACTTATTCAATTGTGATAAAAATCAGACATGTCATCATTATTCACATTATTTAAAAAATAAAAATATAGTCAAGTAAGTCTCTTTTTTGAGTGATTATGAAAGAGTGAATATATGACAATGTGTCACCTTAAGTTATTATTAATAACTCTACATTTTTAAAATTTTTTTATACTATAATCTTAATTTATATATATGTATGTTGTACATTTAAAAAAGCATCTGTGTTATATATATATATGTGTGTGTGTGTGTTGAAATGTACTGTATATTTTCAGTTCAATAAACAATACATATGCTATTGTTATCAATGTTTATAAATAAAATGTGTGCTGTTATACATGATATACAATGTATGTGAGGGGGCTTAGAATGAAATATAGCAGATATTGTGATGTCACTGTACAGTCATAAAATATATAATTATATAATAAAAAAATTGCATTGTGCATTACATTTAAGATTATTAAATAATCAATAAAATAATATAATCAAATGGCTTGCTAATCAGAAGATCATATGATGTTTGACCACCATAAAAAACAGTTTAAACTGTGATTCATAGACTTTTAGCCTTCAAGAATGGCAATCTATCACTTCAATAAACTAATAGTGGATTTGAAAACTAAAAGTCCATAAATCACAGCTCAGTTCTGGTCACTTTTGATGCCTTGAATGTCATATGACCTCTTGAGTGATAAACCATTTATATATTTGCTATTAAATAATTACATTACTTAAACTAATGTTGCTGTAAACTATTTTATGGTTGAAGTAAATTGAGAAATGCATCTGTGCACTTATATTTTCTATAAAATACTATCTTTTAAAAAAAATATTCTAAAATAATACATTTATTTTGATATTAGTATTTCAAAATTTCTCTAATAAGTAATGGTTAACAATAAGCAAAAACAAAAAAACACAAAAATATCACTGATTACTTGAAAGATCAAGTGATGATGTTACCCATCAATATAAGAGAATGGCCACAATCAATTCTATTCATTTAATTAGATTGATATTTTTAGTACTTTCCTCAGCTGAAAGTCAATTAAGGAACTTTAGCTGTGAGGCCACCACTCTCATTATTATTCTAAATTACACAAGACATGGTAAACAAAATCATTTTCTGAATGATCTTTTATAACAAAATTGTTGCCATGATGTAATGAATGTTCATATATTTTCAGACATCTCTTAGAACAATAAAAATTAAATGTAAAAAAAAAAAAAGAAATAAGCAAACATTAGGATTAATAAAATTATTTTTTACATAAATTTTCCAAAATTTACCTAATAAAGGAAGCTTCACTGGTTTAAATGTATTTAACATGCCCATGTTTTTGAAAAGGTTTTAACAAATTTGTTTTACCAGTTCTTACTTATGGATCTGATACTTGGACACTTAATAGAAGAGCAATACAGAGACTTTGACTACTCAAAGAAGTATGGAGAGCATGTTGGATGTAACAAGAAGAGATCGAAAATGCAATGTATGGGTAAGAGAACAAACAGGTTTTACTGACCTCATTGAAAACATTAAAAAAAATGAAGTGGAGTTGGATTGGACATATTGCTAGAAGAGATGATAATAGATGGACAATTGAAATCTTAAACTGGATTCCAAGAGATTTTAAAAGACCCAGAAAGAGTCCACATGTGAGATGGATGGATGAAATAAGAAAGTGTGCAGGGATGTGGAGAAAAGAAGCTAAAAATCGGAGAAGATGAATTGAACTTGGAGAGACCTTCATCCTGCAGTGGATTGATCATGATTGATGATGATGATGATGAATTTAAAATAAAATAACTAGTTTTACAAATCAATTCATTTATATTTCTGACTTTGGTATCTTTAAAAAAGGTACCTGTCTTTCCTTGGCAATTCTTTCTGCTTAAACTTATCTCTTAATAAATAATTAAATAAAAAAAATAATTAAATTTGAATCCACATTTCTTTCACTCAATGCTCAAAAAATATTAATTTACCTTTGAAATCCATATAATTATTTAGATATATGGCTTTTCACGTCAAAGCCCCTTTACCTGGTTTCCAGATACGTTCACATAAAATCTGATAGCAAATAAAGTGATTTAAAAATAACATATTAATATTCTCCCCTCCCACTCTCTTTTTTTGTTTACAAACAAATGACTTTTTAAAATTTTATTTAATTATTTAATTTTATAGGACATTCATTAAAAGGATAGTATAAACTCGTTTTCGTAATTAATCATCAACATAACGTATGTATTATTAATATAATTCTAACAGATTTAAAAATAAAAGAAACAAATTAATACATATTTACAATAATGTAATTGAATAATAGATATTCATTCTTTTACAAAAGCAATTTTACCTTTACTAAAAAAAAGGAAAAAGATACAGAAGTTTTAATAAACTATCTCTTAAGTTTGAATTCTTAGTTCTTCAATTCATTACTTAACAGCATAAATATAATTTTGAAATTGTTTATTATTTATATTTGTGGTTTCTCATTTTAATTCCTGTTTATCATATAGCCTGATAGTAAATAAAATGCTTTAAAATAGCATCACGAATTTGCATTTTAAGCAATATTCAAATTTTCTTCATATTTATATGATATATAAACCATGTCATATTTTGATCTTCATGGATCAAAGTACTTTTGCTTTCATGGGTATTCCCTCCATAAAATATAAGCATCATTTGCATTCTATCTACAAAAAAATTAAAAGAGAGAGGGAGGGGGGAAGAGAGGGACGGAGAGAAAAAAGAGAGGAAGAGAAGGAGAGAGAGGGGAAAGAGAGGGATGGAGAGAAAGAAAGAGAGGAAGAGAAGGAGAGGGAGAGAGAGCAAACAAAGAACGAAAAAGATAAAAATGAGTTTTGTAATTACCAAGACATTTCATATGTTGAAATTTAGTTTGTTTATATATTTCTCAAAACTATTTTTTAAATTTTGCTGCAACAATTTTTTTTTTATGAAATTCTTTTTGGCTATAACATCCCAATAATATCAGTAAATACTGAATCCCTTTAAAGTATATGAGATAATTTTTATAAATTAATCAAACCTACTTTTCTCATAAAATACCATGCCCAAGCTAACAAAGACATGCTCCTACAATTGTTGTCCAACAGAATCATAATGAAAAAGCTGAAAAACATGACCATTGATTTTACAATCTTTCTATCTCATTTTCAGAATATTGAAAAACATCCTTAAATAAAAATTTCCAGTGTTTTTATATTATGTTGATGTCCAATACAATAAATTTGCCATAATAATAAACTTATATATAAATAAGTTAATTGGAGTAAGTATATCAGTATAATGAAATATTCTTTTTAATTTATCTTTTTATGTAAGAAGATACAAAGACATTTAAACGGATCAACTTTCTTAAGCTAATAATAAACAACCAAAAGTAGCTGAAGATTTTTCTTTCATCACTGACTGACAAAATCTTTGAGTTTTTGAACATTAATTTCTTTGCAACGATTCAAACCATTAAGAAAATTCTATATCTTAATTACTACTTCATGAAACTTCTCTTAAACTGGTTTAAATATCACTGATCTAAAAATAAATAACATAAACTTGATTAATGCCAGATTTCATCTTAATTGTCTCAGATTTTTCTTCTCATCAACATCCCAAAACTCAATTAATTGAATTAAATGCTTTGACTGAAATACTTTCATTATTCCCAATACTTATTTACATTTATCTGGCAAGAATTTATATCTTCATTATTTAAAACCATATCCAATCTTTCATGATACTTCAACATCACCAAAATCAATCTTTTCAATAAAACTATTGAAAAAGCTTTTCCTCTTGGTAGATAATGTTATTCATAATTAATCACTGAAGTTTTCTTTTGTTTTTATTAATTGAAACAATAAAATCATTTTTAAAATAAAGTGGTACATTTTTATGGGCCTTCTATATCTTATAATACCAATAATTTTAAATCAAGCATATCTCTATTCCATTCTATCAGGACATCAGTCTTTTTAAGTTTACAAAGACTTATTTAAGTCCATCAAGCTGGCTACATCTGAAAAATAAATCAATAAAAGCAATCATTTAAATTCTTGTATCAATATTTGAAAAATTACTAAAATACTCATTTGTTCAAAATATTATTATATAAAGCACTATTATCCAATATTTTTCAGTCCATTAGTTCAAAGCATAAAAAATACCACACGTGCACATATTTACAGTAAACATTATCAATAAACAATTTTATCTTTTGTAATTTTAATCCACTAATCTTATTTAAGACTTCTTGTCTGTCATTGAACTTGTTTTCGAATCTTTATGATGTTTATGAAGTTTCATATTTATTTTATTATTCAGTACTATATTTTGTTTTAACCATATCATTAATAGTATAATTATTGTCACAGAACCAGTCAAGATGTTCCCTTTTTAGTGAATTAAAAAACAGCTTCAGTCCAATCTTTAAATTAATTTTGTTTTAATAATATGAATAACTTGAACATCCAATTGGGTAATTTTAACAGCTATTAAATTTATCATGAGTAATGGTTGTTTTAAAGAAAAAACAGTACTTATGTATTAGATCTGCAACATATTAGATCTGCTATGCCTTTTCACATGCATATCAATTCACTGACAACTCTCTAATCTTGTGATCTGACTAAATAATGTGTTCACTTAGATCTTGTACAAACTTAAAATGATAAATTTGTCAAAACAGACCATGTGTTCATGATATTTTCACAAAATTTACAAAGTTATTGGCAGTTTGAATACATATGTGAAAAGGCAGGAGTTCTAATATGTGACAGTAATTGCACCAAACTAAATCTAACAATACTAAAAGTATTAATTTTTAACAACACTAAAAATAAGAATTTCACACAAAAATAAATCTGAAAAAGTACATTTTTAACAATATTAAAAAATATGAATTTCATGCAAAAATTATTAAATATGACACAACATTACGCAATTTCCAAATGTTACTTTAAATATGGATAAAACAATCACTAAATTACAAAATGCTTAAAATATATACATACAGTACTTAACGTGTAATATATAACAGGAATTGTCATGATGAAATAATCAGTTCATCTGTTCATTCTTATTTTAAGTGGATAAAATTTTGTTTCAAAATGGAGACTAAAAGTAAAATTTTTTATTTTTCTCAAAATGAAGACTTACTTAGCACATGATTGTGCAATATAATGCCTGCATGGGATCTTTACCAGAAAAGTTAATAAGTAGTAAATGCATTTTTTTTTCAAAACCAAAAAAAAAATTTTTTTTTTTCAATTACTATACTTTTATTATTTCTTTAATGTGGTGGAGTAACTTTTTGATGTCGTGCAGTATGATTCACATGAAAATGGTTGATAATCCACAGCTCATAATTTAGAAGTTTTATAAACTTTCCAACAGTTTGAATAAATTGTCGATTCCTCTTCCACATTTTGTTTGATGGCTTCCATCAGAGTTGCCACTGTTTTTCCATGAATTCTCATGATGAAACTCATCATTCTCCATGCACAAGCCATCAAACATCCACTCCTCTGGAAGAATTCATCCAGTTTAATTTTTTTTCTTTTTATGCAAAAGGCTCATCAATTTCAACAATTTTGTTACGACCTCCAATTTTACATTTTTCTCTGCTAAACCAAGCTCTGTTTTCCCCATTCTATGGATGTTAATTTGTGAGTCCAGCAGTAAATAAATCATATCACCATCAAAAATGGAATTCTGGAATCTTCCAACCATGTGCCCTTATGAAGGTATATTTTATTATTACATCCTGAAATGTTAAAATGCCATTACTTGTCCAAAGTGTGGATGTACTCAACCATAATGATCTCAATAGTGGGGAAAATCTTCACACTTTGTACACTGGTTTTTTTTTAAAAAGAACAAATTGTAGTATTAATCAGAAAATTGAAAAAAAAGCACTGAAGTAAAAAAAACACTTTGAGAAGCATTTGTCCGAACAAAATCAGGACAATACATGAAAGTGTAAATTTATCACATTATTGTATGAGATCGCAGAGTTTATTTGACAGGACCACAAGATTAGCATTAATCACAAATGTGAAAAGGTATACCATCTTTCCTACATTTCAGGATTAATATATAAGTACAGAACAAACATTAAATTTTTTATCAATAATATTTGGAATGAAATCTATGTTATTAATACCATTATCATTTCAACTTTATCTATGATTTAACCAACAGTCTGTTTGTGTGAGTTCTTGTGTTATGTTCTTTTATATTCTGATTTCTGGTTATAACATAATCCATAAAATGCCATTGGACATGATTGCATACAAGCTCCTTTATATGTTTTTTCCTACCCAATAAAGTTTGTAAAAGTCAATTTAAGTGTTCAATAAAAATCTAATAATAGCAACAATTTGAGTGCTGAAAGCCAATATCATCATTTTCAATCATACTGTTCAAAGTTTATTGTTCCTACCAATCACATACATTAAAGCCTCCAAAAAGAAAAAGTATTCTTTTATTAAGATTGATGCAATAACATTATACAAAAAGAAATAAAAGCGTTCTCTAAATGCTTTGAACCCAATGTTGGATAAAAAATATTGATAAAATGGGGCAAGTATTAATGTAAAACCAGTTTTTAATATCATTAGCCCTTTTATTGATACATATAGAAATTCCAAAAAGAAAAGATACTAAGTTAGACCTTACAGAAAGCCACTGATAACCAGACTTCAGCAGCTGGCAAAAGTAACAATAGGATCGGAAAATAAAATTTGTGATTTTAATATTTTTAAAAATAAATATAAAATTTTTTACATTTTATATTATTTTATTAAAACTAACAAATATATGATGCAGGTTAGGTTTGACATGTAACAAAATGTATATTAACACTATTCATACATGAAGGTAAGAAGATTATGGTTTAATGCACTACTTGGGTGAAATTCTTGCCGGTTGTTAAGGCCATGGCACTATTTTGGTAAAATTCTTTCCAGTTGTTATTTATTTGATAGAGATGTGTGTTTTTACTTTGCTGCAAAATAATAGACTATATATTAAAATGGTTTTCATTTTGTTATATTACATGTTTGTTCATTATTCATAATTTAATTTAGATAATAATCTTTTACTTAAAGAGGTTGCCTTGACAAAATATTATGGTTTGGATAGACTTTGGCTGTCATTATGTGATAATTTAATAAATAAAAATTAACATTGATTTATTTATATAAATAGTTCATTTATTCATATAAGTTTATTAATAATAATAATTGAATTGCTAGTTGCTCAATAGGTCATATGATGTTTTAGCACTTTTATCTTTTAAGTTGATCATTCTATCACCAACTTACACAGGACTATAATTTGATTCAGTTATATAAATAATTATTTGATTTTGCATAAAAGAATTGTCTTTTAGTAATCACAAAAGTATGACATAAAATGCAAATGTAAATTTTGTAATATCTACATTGTATAATTAATTATAACTTTTGAAAAATCTTGTTATATTTGGTTCATAATCCATCTTATTTCTGAATTATAATAAACATGTTGTACACATGAACATACAATCTGCTCTGCATATTTTAGGATCATGGTGAGAGTGTAATATTCAAGAACTAAAGGATTATGTTATAGCCAAGAAAAAGTATAATAAAATTTTTAAACAACTGATTAACTGAAACACAGGCTTATTATATACCTGTGTCTATATATGTAATATATAGTGTATATGAGCACAGACTTTCACACAATCCACCACTCTCCACTCTATCTCATAACACTGATACACTTGAACACATATATGTTGAAAAGATAAATAATCACCAATATACGTATTTCATGCTAAACCAGCAATCATCAGGTGGTCCAGATTACTATCTCTACACATATATGCTATAAGTGCTCAGATATATAAAAGTATGAAGATTGGCTATCTTAATATATATTTGAGCACGTATAGCATATATGTGTAGAGATGGTAATCTGGACCAACTGATGATTGCTGGTTTAGCATGAAATATGAATATTGGTGATTATTTATCTTTTTGACATGTATGTGTTCAAGGGTATCAGTGTTATGAGATAGAGTGGAGAGTGGTGGGTTGTGTGAAAGTCTGTGCTCATATACACTAAACAACTGTTTATAAAATTACTTTAGTTGAGTTATTATGATGGTTTCGAATTATCATAATTAATAATATAATATAAGCAACTGATTGTTACTTTTTTGTTTTGTTATTAATTAATGATTTTCAGAAATTTATCTTTATAATATCAAAATATCTGTTGCCTAAAAGAAAAGTTGTTAATCTGAAATTTAAAAGCGTCTAAAAAGATTTACAGTATAATGGAAGATGATTAACTAAACTTCATGGCAGCAAAAAGAAAGTGATTCATAATATTAACTAATAACAATCAAAGAAGAACCTCTCATAAATATAAGTTTTACCAAGCAGATTATATTTATAAAACAATAGTTATAGATTTCAACAAAGTTAATATCAAAGAAGAAGAGGAAAAACAACTTTATTTTAAAAAAAATTAAAAACCCAGCCTTTTATTTCAAAGAAAGCCACTTTAAATCATATCAAAACTATATTGAGTACTTTAATCATAATCCAACAGGGTACTTACATAGTATGCTTGCCATCCATTTTTGTATTAAATAATCTATTTTCAGGGACTTCCAATACCTGGAATAAACCATAGGGCTGATTCTAAGTTATTGTATTCAATATTTACTTGTTTTTTTTTTTTATTTATTAAAATACTAAAAAAACACAAAAAGTCGAAAGAGTTGTAATTAAAAATTTATTTAATGTAAATTTCTAACTATAAGATCGTTCCATTGACTCATTGTAAATTGAAAGATTTCATGAGTACTAATGTGTAATAGGAATTGTGGACTTAATCAGTGAAGTATTGAATAACTTAATGCTCTCAGATATAACTGCTTCAGCTTCATCTATTTATATAGAAAGTATGTTGAAGAAAATAATTTCCCTCTTTTCTTCCAAAGCAAAAACTTGTGGTTAAGACCTGTAGAGATCCCCTACCTTTGCATTTTCAAGCACACACTCTTGAGGTTTATTGCCATAGTAAATATTATTTATGTAATCAATGTGCATTAAATAAATTTATAATTACAACAAACTATAACAAATGTAGTTATTCAAGTTGGCAGACAGACATCACTTTTTGGGCGGGTATTATCCCATAATTTTGACAATATTCCACTGCTTGTTCTGTCATGGAAGATTCCACATTTTAATCATGCTTCCAAAAATGATAAAGCAAAAAAGGAATGTTAAACAAATAATAGTAATTTCAGTTAAAGAATGTTAAAAAATTCATAATAATTTTAGCCATGTATTAACTGGTTGCCACATGTTAACGTTTGAATGTTATGCTGTGAATGGAATTTATTAAAAATGTATTCAAATTTTAACATTCAATTTAAAATACATTTGTTGATATTTTTTTAAAGTTAGCAAGTTAAAATTTTGTGGACAAAAAAAATATAAACAAATACTTCGACAATGAAAATGGATTATTTAAAATAAAATACCTATGAATTTTAAATTAAATGTTAATTTTAAAATTCCATTCACAACATAATGTTTAAACATTAACACATGGTGAACCCTTAACATGCAATGAACAGTTAATACATGGATAAAATTATCATTATTTTTTTAACATTTCTTTTTTGCTTTATCATTTTTGGAAGTGTGATTAAAATTTGGAATCTTTCATTGACAGAAAGATGTAGTGGAATATTTTCAAAATTATAAGTGCCTACCTGAAAAGTGATGTCTGTCTATCACCATGAATAATCGTATTGGTTATAGTTTGCTTAATCATGTTTTTACATATAAAATTTTTTAATTACAATGATTTGGACTTTTGTGTTACTTTATCATTTTAATAAATAAAACAAAAAGTAAATATTAAATACAATAAGTTAGAGTCAGACATATTGTTTATATTATGTGTTGGAAGCTCCGGAAAATGCATTATTTAAAATAAAAATGGATGGCAAGTTTCTAGCAGGCATATTACACAAGTAACTAAAACAGTAATAATCCAACTACATGATTTATAATAGCTGGTCATAAAAATCATAATACAGAGAAAAAAAATTTCTATAAAATTTGAATCCCATTTTTTACAAATTGCATGGACTATATAGAAAAAAGAGAATTTTATTAATAAATGCACAATAAACATCACATGACTGCCTCCTCTTATGCTTGTGTATAACTGTTGTTAAAACAGGCAAAACTGTGGATGCCAGAAGGCTTGTGCATAAAATCCCATCTAGTGCCTACTCATCCAATATCCCCAGACTAGTTTCTGGCTTATGACCTTCATCAGTGACTATATAAGGTAATGGGCTTGGATTGAAAACATTGAGGTGTTTTCAGTTTAAGACTCGTAGTTTTGTAATTAAATGGAGATAAAAAGTGGTTGCTGGAGAGTTGCATTAGATCCTAAGATCTAGATGCAGTGCTCTCAGATCCAAGGCTCCTCACTGACAAAGGCCATAGTCTGGGTATATTGGATGAATAGGCACTAGATGGGGATTTTATGCACAAGCCTTCTGGCATCCATTGATTACTCTAGCTTGCTGTGTATGGCAATATATATAGTGAGTTTTGCCTGTTTTAAATGCACAATAAAGAGTTAATAAAAAGGCTGTCTGTTATATTTTTCACGTGCAAAACATTGTATTTAAATGAATGTTTAGGATGCATTTAGAAGCATCTAATCAATGATAGTAACATAGGTTCGATTATAGCAAAACTGCAGGGGCAAAAAATTTGTTCTCATAAAACATATCATTTCTCGATGTCAAAGTAACTTAATTTCAGAAGGGAAAAGAGAGGCTATGTAATTGTTGAATAGAAGTATTATAGAAAATATTTGCAGATGTAAAATGCTTAGCTAAAAAGAGGCTTAGTTGTTCATTGTCTTATATAATTTTTTTCATAATGTTTTTTTTATTTATATTGATTTGATATCAAAATATGACTCACTTCATAAATATCATATTCTAAAGCATGAAAAATTTTAGAGAGGGAATGTTTTGTATGTTTTTTGCTGAAAAATAGAATTAATTTATAAACTTACTGGAGGCTGGAATATTATCAAAAATTCTATCAAAGTAAAAAATATTAAATATTATTGATTAATATAAATTTAATACCTGACATTAATCACAAAATCACATGATACTTAAAATATTAATAGGTATTAGGACTCATTAATGTTTATGATGAAGTATGAAAATAGATATTAAAATATTATTAAGGAAATAAAGATAATGGCAAACTACTATTGATAATAATCAAGAAATATCACTTGATAATAATACTTATTCTATTTGTCTTATTATGCAACAGACAACATACATACTATTGCACAGAAGAATGAAAACATTTGTATAATAGTCTCAAAAATCATGATAGAGATATTTAAAAAAAACCCTTGAAACTTGCTATATAATAAAGTAAACAATAGAACAGAATGTTATAAATAGACACGTAGACAACACAAACAATATAACAATTTAAAGTTGTAATTATAAATTTATTAAACGCACATTGATTACGTGGAATATTCTCTTAATATAAATACAATAAAAATATATTCTCCCTTTTTTCTTTTAAAAAACTTTCTTTCTTCTCATTAAACCATATATATACATCTTTAATATGATATCATCTTTTCAACATTTCGACTGCTTTTTTCTGCAGTCATTCTCGAGGATCTATAATATATACCCTTCTCATAATAAAAAGCAGTCAAATTTCTTTTTCATCTATCAATAAATCTTTTTTTATATATACATACAACATTACATAAACTACATATATTTACTTATATTCATAACTTTTTGTTACATTTTACATCCTCTTGCTTAGTACATGCGCATTGTGCGTGCTAACATTGCACTTAAAGTATTAATATTTATAACTTTAGATTGATCCACATTTAATATAATGTTATATGTATATAAAAATATTTATTGATAAATAAAAAGAAATGTTATTATGTTTTATGATGAGAAGGGTATATATATATATTATAATAATAATAATGTTATATATTTATAGATCCTTGAAAATGACTGCAGGAATAAGCGGTTGAAATATTGGAAAGATGATAGTGTATTAAAGATGTGTATATATATTGTTTAATGAAAAACAAAGTTGTTTTTAAAAGAAGAATATATTTTTAATGGATTTATATGAAGAAAATATTATATATATTTTTAGAACATATATATTTTTAAAGGAAAAAAGGATTTCTTGTTAAAAAAATTTTAATAATAATTTACATATATAAGAATATGTGATGTGATACATTGTGACTTCTCCTTGTGCTGAGTCAGGAATCTTTTGGCTACTATGCCCAGAAAAACCTGTTAGTCACTTTACCTTCCTTTTCCATTTTCCACCCTAAGGTTTTCCCATTGAAACAGTAAGATTCGTATTCGAATCTTAAGTTTCACCTTTTTCTGCCGTCTCTCACTGACCGGTCTATCCCGCCCAAATTTAAACTTTTTGATATCGAATTGTGTGTGTAACAATATTAAAAATGTATAAGTATATGTAGAATTCAGCATAAACATGCACACATTTCGATCTCAAATTAAAGGCAATAAATAGGGATAAAATAATATAATTTAGATTTCTTTTAGTTATATAATTTTGTATAATTTTAATCATTTATTGTGGATTATAAAGTTTGTATTTATTGCTTTGTTTAAATTTCGTTTAATAATAATTCTAAAAAAATCTGATGTAATATTTAATTAAAAGTTAAAATAATCTTATGTTCCCTTTTTGTCTTTGAAATTTAAAAGCATTGGTCAGTGATAGATAATAGATTAATTAAAGAAAAATTCCCCAAAATGTAATTAGTAAATGTAAAATGTAAACAATAGAACGGCAGCTTTCTTTAATTAAAAACCAACAAAATGCATTGATTATCCTCAGGGCAGATTAAGTAGAACCTAAAAATACCTTAACAAAAATGTGAAAGATCAAGATAAAAAAAGAGGCCATCTTAGACTTGCTGGAGACATTCACTTAAACTTTAGCTTTGCGCTCGATCACTGAGAGTCTCCAAAAATAATAAAAATAATTTGTTCCTGCCAAGGTATCACCGAGTAAAGCACCTAGATTATTCTCCATCGGGAGATGGCCTATCGGATGCCGAAATTTCCATTGCCCATCATAAATTCACCATGAAGATCTGCTGCCTGAAATGAATGAGAAAGCTGCTGCTGCCGTGAAAGTAAATGAACTATCTAAATACAAGAAAGAATTGCCACTCGTGAACTTTTTGCTGCTAAATTAATGGAATCAGAAAACTTCTTATAAAACAGGTACCTGACTGTATTCAAACTCTAGAGTACTCTAATAATATGCTATAGCTCTTCTTCATACTACTTATCTAAATTATAAAATGTAAAAATTACCATATGTATAACTAAAACTGAATAATTAACTTAATGTGTAAATTTCTCTACTAATCTAGCTTACCTCATTCTATCTTGGGTGCATATTTTTAAAATCTACATTTTATCTATATTTATTTAATTACTGCATGCTCACAATGGTCTCTATTTTCAAAGTTTAAATCTATGATCGTTTGAAACAGTGAACGTGTGTCACATTTTCATTAATATGTACTTCGTCGGGCCGAGGCAGAGACCAGCCCGACATTCTTATAAACCATAACTAACTTAACTTTCATCTAAATCGACATGCATTCAGCGCATCACTTATTGTAATGCAGGGTCTACTACTTCGCAAATGGCTGACATATTAGTTATAATAATTCCCAATTTATATAGGTTTTGTATTTATTAAATCATGATGAATAATTCCAGAAAATTACATTTCTTTGAGAGTCACCAACGTTCTTTAGTAAATGTTGATAATGTAGGGCCGAGTCAGAAATCTACTTAAATATAATCATAATCGTTTATACAGTATACATGTGTTATGTTTTAGAGATGCGATGACCCATTCTGCCGTGAAATTTCCGGATTCTTCAGGGTTGAAATTAACCCCAGTCATCCTACACAAGCGGGCATAATGGGTGCTCCCATAGAATTTGACAATGTCATGCAGCCAGCCAGCAAACTGCAACATGTACCACTTGTCCCTGGTTATGCGTATGTGACACCTTACTTCGTCGGGCCGAGACAGAGACCAGCCCGACATTCTTATAAACCCATTTGCAGCATTGCAGTTTCGATATACTGCCACTCCATATCATCTTTCTAAAGCGTACCACGTGTTCCTTTACTCAATTCTATTATTCTATATATCACTCCACCTCTGCATTATCTTCATAATTCACTCTCCAATAAATATTTGCCCTTAGTATAAATAAATATTTTAATTAAATAAATATATGTCTGCCGTTACTTTTATAACCCATACTTTAGACTCTTGCATTGCAAATATATAAATCCCTCCAGGCATGCATTAGAAATATTTACCCGAGAATTTTAGGTAGCTAGATTACGCCCTCAAATAAATGAATTCCTTTTGTAAACAAATAAATAATGTATT
>JAQFVV010013759.1:0-76707 GCA_028023455.1 Epiperipatus broadwayi
TCTATCTTCTGTAGAAAAACCTCTAGATCATTCTAACTGATTAAATAATCATTTTCATGGTTATTAGGTTTTACTAAGTAATCATTTCCATTGTTGACAAGCATTGTGATTTAACATTCACAAAATCTATCTCTGTTGGGTGAGGGAATCAAATGTAAATTTGTAGTTATTAAAAAATGGACATGCCATTGCTGGCAAAATTTTCCAGATTATAATTATGAAGCTATACTAAAATAGATGAAAGGATGATGAGGATGATGAAAAACTTGTTCTGTAATTATCATGTGTGTTACTGAAGCTATGTAGCCAAAAATAGATAAATGCAAAGGGGAAAGAGGGGCTGAATCTAATATTGCACGCAGAATACTCACCTTCAAGTAATTTCCTGCCATATGACTACAGCTGAAGCAACAATATTTTATTTCATAAAACTAAAAAAATACTTAAAATGAATAGGCCAAGTTTTTATTTTAACAAAACAGTAAATGACTCTTAACAAAATATTGCTAATTCACTTTTATTGTCAGTCTATCTAAAAAAACTGATTTCATTATAAATTGTTATGACCCATCTTCATCGGATTCAGCACACATTACTTTAGGCTACTTGAATATATGTATAGATTAAACAACCAATAACAGAAATAGGCCAATAGGTGAAGACCACAAATGATGCTTGGTTATAAATTTGCAATCCATATAGAGGTAGAGTTTAGGCAACAATTGTTGTCCACATTTAATTGTAAAAATATTGAGGCACCTTCTCAATTGAACTGTTAGATACTAAACCTGACATAAAACAAACTGCCACAACCTAGCTAAAATTATTGCTGCACATGGTATAATATAAGGTGCCACAACAGCTTCATGTGTTAGGCACACTAGAATGGCACCTAAAGTTTCTTGCTTTAATAGTTGCTGTCACCTAGATTTTATACCTAGTCAATGGTATCAGACAAACAATATATTAATTGTACATATATAAATTGTAAGGGATTTGAACCCAGACTTTCAATCCTGCTTTAGCTATCTAATCTATCACATGCAACCAATACACATGGCCATGCACAAGTGATGAAGATAAAGAATCTCCAATATATGTATTTCATGCTGAACCAGCAATTATCATCTCCCCCACACACACACACACACATATATATATATATAATCAGTGCTCGGTTTAAATTAAAATAGCAAATCTTCAGATATAAAGTATACTTGTATTTAAATATTATATATATATATGTTGATATGAAGATTTACACAGGTTCCATATATAAAAGACATATTTTGCAGGTTCATCCGTGTTAAAATATTTTGAAATACTGACGTTTCGACTTGGTAACACAAGTCATCCACTGAGTAATAAAAAGTAGAAAGATGGTTGTAGAGGCGCTATAATCACTGATTTGAAAAAAAATGTTAAACATTAATGTTTTTTTTTTCAAATCAGTGATTGTAGCGCCTCTACAACCGTCTTTCTACTTTTTATTACTCAGTGGATGACATGTGTTACCAAGTCGAAACGTCATTATTTTAAAATATTTTAACACGGATGAACCCGCAAAATGTCTTTTATATATATATAAACAAAGTATTTTACATATTGCACAGGTCTGTTTTTATTAGAATAACAATCAATCAGAATTGATCCCTGGAGCAGAAAAGAATTGCCATTCAAAATTACTTGATTAGTAAAACCGACAAAACATTTTAATATGAAAATCACATTATAACTTATAAAGCTATAAACATAAAAATCTTGTTATTGTGAAACAATATATGGTATCAACATAATCAATATGTTAAATGAGAGCTCAATATTAAAGTGAAAACAGTAGAAATAATTCAGTGCAGATTAATTAGATAATAAACATAACAAATTTTTTTCAGTGGTTTCAGTTCAACATTTGGTTATTAATTATTTTACTACTTGTTTATACTTACCACACTGTACCAGAAGGTAGTGATCAGATTTATCTTCCTTTTATTAACAAACTTTTGACTTCATATGGTGTTATGTTAAATCTAATCATCTTAAGAAAGTACATTAAAATTTATTTTTAAATTTGAGATAAATTATAAGAAGGTTAAAAGTAATGAAAACAAGCACTAAAACTTATCAAGGATTATCATTTAATATTAATATTCTATTGCCATTTCGTTTTGTTAAATGTGTATAATCATCTAATCATTTTTTAAATATTTTAGCTCAAAAACAGATACTTTTATCATTATTTATTCTCTAGCCATTGTCTTTTCAGTTTTTAAATATAAATATATTGATACCTATGTATCAACTAACATTGGACTTTATCCTGATTGGTTATAATGCAGCTGCTTTAAAAAAAAATGTCTAAATGAAAAAAATGCTAAGTATTACCCAATCAAAAATAGACCTGATTATAGGAACATAAAATCAGCATGCTACATTACCTCACAAAACCTTGACAAGAATCCAAATTTTGATAAACAAACTCTTACATCAAAAACCATTTGTAAAGTATTGTAGAAACCATTGTATAGATAAATAACTTTGTAATTCTCTAATACATGGAAGCATTTGAATATTAAAACTCAAATTACTTTATCTCCTTTTCATTAGTTTCCACAACGGCTTGTCTTCATAAGTTGCTAATGCAGAAAAAAAGATTCTTGCTATTCTATTAAACTAAAAATTACAATGAGAATTTATCTTTTTGCTCTGATGAATGATATCTTAAGATATTTTCCTTTTGGCATAAAGGATTCATTATTAACTCCAAATTTTAAATTTTAGAATGAATTGTAATGGCCAGTAATAATTAACTACCAGCATTGAACAAAGATAAGAAGATGATAATGCTCCTCCGAATCTCTTCTAGGAAATGGAGTTTAATATACATACACAAAACCAAAACCGTAATTGTAAACATTTAAATGATAATAATAAACCGTGGAAAAGCTCTATTTAGAAAAAAAAAACTTTTCTGAAGTGCATTAAGGCCCATCATCAATTATTTGAGTGAACTATAGTAATTGGATTGTGATGAATAACACCTTATCATTTAACACCTTTTTATGGCATAATTTGGAAAACTAGGCCATTTGGCCAATAAGCAGTAATATTTTTTTTCTCTCATGATTTACTTCTTATAGATTATAATAAATATAACTGCGATAAAAAAGATATTCTAAAATAGATCACCATTATATTATATTTATTTAATATTTTGAATACTAATATGATATATTTGTAACTTTTATGATATTGTTAATTTACGCGTTTATTAAACTTTTTTGCGTTGACTATTTATAATATATTCTGGACATTGGAGAAAATACTTTATAGTTTTGATGCTCTTCCAGCTTTAGAGCTCATAAAACTATTTTTTACGATGATATCACGGTCATTACTCTTTTTAAATTTTAAGAGTAGTAATAATATGTTTGACCAATTGTCCGTCATCCACACGTTCACATATTTACGGTTCTCGTATTGATTTAAGATATGCATATATTGATAACTAATTATGTGTTGATTTTCTAAAAAGACATACTGCAATAAATATTAAATAATATTTTGCATCGATTTAATTAAAAAATAAAAAACTTAAGATAATTTATAGTAATAATGATTTTTTTTTTGTCCATATTTTCCTTTTTTTGCCTTTAAAAAACAAAAAAACAAAAAATACTCCAATCTAAGGGAAATTTCTCAATTTCGAACCCCGACAAAGTGCAATATCTACCAAAAAATTTAATGCGTTTTCCACATACATTGCTGCATTCTAAATTACCTCACAGTGAACACAAAAATGATTTCTAGAGAGGAAAAATATATAAATAATTGTCACGTGATTTAAATTACAGAAAAGAAGAAAATGATCTCTCTTTTCTAAATAGATTTATATAAGTAAATACTAATATATGATTTTTTTTCCAAACCAAAAAAAAAAGTGTAATAATAAAATATAATCATTTTAGTGATATTTTTATTAATATTACAAAATCTAATAGAAAACATTGCAAAAAAAAAGAAAAAAGGATGCTGTCTGTTTCTATGGTTACAAGGAGCGAAAGATAGATGCTAGTTCACTGACGTTTAACGTGGTCGAGTAAGTTTAATTTTTTTGTTATAATTTATTAATAATAAATTATCATTTATACTGATAATTTTTTGCCGCATATATTTTGCATAATATCAAATAATTTCAATAAATAAAATAAAAATTAGTTAGTTTTTAAGTTACTATTTTTTAACATTAATATGTAACGTTATAAACCTCCCAATTAATTTTTAAGCGCTGAGCAGGGATAATGACTGTAAAATAAAAAGATGAAAAATAAAGCAAAAAAATAAATAAAATTAAAATTTGATAATCATGTGCTTACTTTTTTTTTTTTTTATTAATTTAATTGAAGTATTAACGTCGTAGATTATTTAATTAAAATGTTCACTCCTATTTAGCCCCGAGTTTAATTTACTTTGGAAAAATCCCGTAATTATTATCAAGCGTTCGTTTTGGATTCACTCCAAATAAGCAAATTTTATTCTATTTATATATTTCTTGCAGACAAAAATGTGGTTACATATAAATTCTGACATTTATAGAATGTTTATAAGGCGTTTAATTTAGATAATTTAACTTATTTTAACTACATTTTTGTATCACCGTAAAATGTTTTCTCCTGATTATTATTCGAAGAAAAAAATATATATCTATATTAATAAAAAATAATTTAGCAAAAAATATCTTACATGCTGAAATAAAATTGGGTAACTTTTAGTAGTAGTAAATTACATTTTTTCTAAAAACCAAATCATGTACATTTTCAAATAATCTATCTATCTATCTATCTATCTATCTATCTATCTATCTATCTATCTATCTATCTATCTATCTATCTATCTATCTATCTACCTATCTATCTACCTATCTATCTATCTATCTATCTATCTATCTATCTATCTATCTATCTATCTATCTATCTATCTATCTATCTATCTATCTATCTATCTATCTATCTATCTATCTATCTATCTATCTATCTATCTATCTATCTATCTATCTATCTATCTATCTGTCTGTCTGTCTGTCTGTCTGTCTGTCTATCTATCTATCTATCTATATATCTATCTATCTATCTATCTATCTATCTATCTATCTATCTATCTATCTGTCTATCTATCTATCCGTCTATCCGTCTATCCGTCTATCTGTCTATCTATCTATCTATCTATCTATCTATCTATCTATCTATCTATCTATCTATCTATCTATCTATCTATCTATCTATCTATCTATCTATTTGTCTACCTGACTGTGTGTCTAACTATATATGTTTGCCTGTCTATCTATTTACCTAACTAGCTGTCTATCTATCTATCTATCTATCTATCTATCTATCTATCTATCTATCTATCTATCTATCTATCTATCTATCTATCTATCTATCTATCTATCTATCTATCTATCTATCTATCTATCTATCTATCTATCTATCTATCTATCTATCTATCTATCTATCTACCTGCCTGTGTGTCTAACTATATATGTTTGCCTGTCTATCTATTTACCTAACTAGCTGTCTATCTATCTATCTATCTATCTATCTATCTATCTATCTATCTATCTATCTATCTATCTATCTATCTATCTATCTATCTATCTATCTATCTATCTATCTATCTATCTATCTATCTATCTATTTTTATCTATTGTAACAGAATAGAATGAATAGAGTCAAACTTAACTGAACTATATGATTAATTTTCTCATCATTTTTAAATATATACTGTGCAATTATAAAAATAACAATGATGAGCCAATCAAATTCTATTTGCAAAAGAAATTCAGTTAATTATTTTAAATGAAATTTTTTTATATTCGCAGATACATCACCTATTTATAAACCAATCCTTTCTTGGTTGGCTAAAAAAAAAATCTGGTTAAAAAATTTCTTTGTACATAAATAAAGTAAAATCTACCTATTATAACAGTCAGTTTTAGAAGGAAAAAAACATTGCAGACTTGAATATTATTGCACCGTCAATTTGTCATTACTTTCCGTTGATAGGTAAGTGCAATGCGCGGATATTTATAATATAAATTGCATATGTTTAATTGTCTTTCACCAATTAAGTGCATAATAAAAGGATAAAATGCATATAATATATACAATAAAATCAAAGAGGAAAAAAGACCTTCTTGCTATCAATAATAATTTTATTTTAATTAATAATAATATTATATCATTATATCATGGGATTAAATGCATACAACATCTATCATTAAAAATGAATGGATATATTTGTCAAATATATTTTTTTATTTTATTAATAAGGAAACAAAAAGTCAGGCTTTATATATAACCTTAAATATCCACACGGATGTGTTATGACTTCTGATGTAAGTTGGTGGGAAAAAATAATAGAATGAGACAAGAAAATAATAATAATAATAATAATAATAATAATAATAATAATAATAATAATAATAATAATAATAATAATAATAATAATAATTATTATTATTATTATTATTAGTATATATCATCATAAACTTAGGCCTTTCAGAAATTTGATTAACACTAAACTTTTGAAGGTCATCTTATTCAAGATTTGTTCAGATTGTGAAAATTTATTGTTTCTCATGAGCAATCTCCAAAATATGTAGACTATTTAAATTTCAATAAAATTATCAATAATTTTAATATACACCTGGGTCTCTTTTTACGCAGATTTATTTAACGCGGTTTTGAAGTTACACGATTCACGTTTCTCTGGAAGTCGAACTCCGATAATGCGCTATTACTTTAAATAATAAATTTCATGTATATTGAAAGTAATAGCACATTATTGGTATTCGACTTTCATCTTAGTAATTTCAATATTTTTAGTGCTTTATAATATTAAGATTTTATGCAGTAATGAAATTAAAATCATGATTTCCACATTTTATGTATACACACATTAAATTTTACAAGATTATAATGTAAATTTGTTCAAACATTGTGCGTGTTAATTTTGCATTTTAAATCACATTCTGTTTTTGCTTTTTAAAAAAGAATGTAATCAATTATTAATCATTTAATGTCCACAAGTTTATTTTTAAAAGGTGAGTAATAGCAGTGGGCACAATTAAAATTGAAAATTAAAAAAAATAAAGACAAAAATAAGAATTTAATTTTTAGTTGTTAGATTAATTATGTTGTCACCAGAAAACCATTAACACAACGTGAGTGACATTGGCGCTAGTTGTATTTCCTCTTGTGAAGAATCTGATTTTTTACCAGTATGCAAATGAACCTGTTTATCGGCAAATAGTGATAATAATTAAAATGTGTATAAAAATGTAAATTACTGTAAATTATGCATAAAAATATATTGTTTTGAATAAAATTAAATATTATAGTTAAAAAAAAGTTTGTCTTGTATCAATTTTTTTCAAATTTGAAATTTTTTATTAGTCATATTTTATTTCCTTATTTTTTTTTGTGCGAATTTTAAAGTAATTTTACATTGGTGCTTTGCTTTTATGTGATTTTTGAAACATCACAGTCCGTATCCCTCCTTTTTCAAGGTAAGTTACGTCTATTTTTGTGCAATTTCATTTGCATGTGTTTTCTGAGGAACCTATCTATCATGTAAAATGAGACCCAGGTGTGTGTATATATATATATACTTGCTTTATAGGCTTGTCTCATAAATCTACCAGTAGGTACAATTATTATTTTTCTTCAGACAAGCAATTTACGACACTGGTCTTAGTGAAATTCTGTTAACAGGTCAAGCAAATCAGACAGGCAGCATAATATCATTTCCTGGCAGCACATCACTCCTTACCTCTAAGCAATTATATATATTTCTAATATCTAAGAGCTTAAATGAAAGATTCAATAATTTTGGTTCAGAAATATACTAAAAAATATTTTTTCAAGGTTAACATTTTGCTTTATCATCATGTGACTAATGTCTAATATTACAATCAGCCATTATTATTATGGTCACAATTGTAAGATTCCACTTTATTTTTGGTTTCAATTGAATTTCCGCTGATGATTTGTCTTAACCTCAATATCTTAATAAAATCTGATCAACAATAGCTTCCAACTGTCTGTAAACTATTTTTCTCTCTTTTGTGTTGTTAAATCACCTGTTGATTTTAAAAAAAATATTTTTCAGATAACTAATATATTAATCTTTTTATCTTCCCAAGTTGTTATTGATAAAGATCTTATTGCTAATAAATATCTTAATAGTGTTATCAAATGAATTAATTTTATTATTACACGAAAAACATGTTTGTTTGCTACAAAGAATTTGCTTTCTTTTTGACGTAGTATTAACAAAAACATACATTCAAAACATTTAGCTTTTACCATAGTTTTATGGTGTGTTTTCTATTCTCTAAAATGAAATAATTATATTTTTGATCCAGCAGTGTTTGTAATTTAATATTTTAAACAAATTAACAGTTATTTAGTATTGTTTTTTAAACTTTTTTTTAAAAATGAATAGTTTCAAGAGTAAGCAACATCCACATTCTTTTTTTCAAGCAATGACTTTAATAAGCACTATGAATTAATATATGTACCACGAGACCCATATCTGTATATTGTCCCTTAAAAATACATATTACCCACAGACAATACATTGTTAATAATCATCTAAATTTTATTTTATTTTATTTTGACTATTTAAAGCCAACATTAAAACAAAAATAGCCCTAATTATACTTATTTTGTCAAATCTTGCATTATATTACACTTTTTACAGATGGATATGAGTCCAATCTCAATAATCACACTATGTAATGGTGACCTATATGTAGTTTATCCACTAACTATTTTCATGATTCATGGCTCTATGTATGATTAGGTAGAAATATTTTATCAGGTTCTAACAAGTTCTTTTTTTTGTTTTTAGTTCAAAGCCATTTATGGATTGGTTGATAAATAAGTAAAAAAGTGAGTAGTGACTTTTTTTTACTGTTCAAAAACTGATTTAGTTCTCCCCTGTATATATATATATATATATATATATATATATATATATATATATATAGGGGCTATATATATATATATATATATATATATATATGTAATATAGGGTATATGAGCACAGACTTTCACACCACCCACCTCTCTCCACTCTATCTAATAACACTGACACACCTAAACACATATATGCTGAAAAGATAAATAATCACCAATATATGCATTTCATGCTAAACCAGCAAGCATCAGTTGGTCCAGACTATCATCTTTACACACATATATAGTATAAGTGCTCAGATATATATTAAGATAGACTATCCTCATAGTTTAATGGACAGGCTTCAATCCACTCCACACTCCAACTCTTCAACCGTCCATCCAATTGAAAATCTGATGATGGAATATATATATATACCTACAGAAATTAAGTGCTAAATTATTACAGACAGTTATGTATCAGATAACAAAACTAATTCCTATAGGCTAAAACTCTTTAAAAACTTTGTATACAATATATATATAAAACAAAAACAAGTTTTATACGTAAACTTGCTATCGCTTGTATTTATGATCAATAGATGGAGCTTTACCAAGACCTCCAAACAAGTGTATTTTTGTTTACATAAACATCAGAGTCAGAATTCACTGTCTCTTTCGTTGTCTCCACCCTCAGATCATCTGATTTCAAGCTGATTTGCTATCATCAGTGAAGGATAGGAGTTAGAAACTAGACCTAAACACTAACTCCAAGCGTTTATGCAACAAGTTCCTATCAGTTTGCAAGCATGAATTTTTTAGACACATAAATGTCTTCAAACTCAGCTTATCAAGCCAGATAGGTATATGGGTCTAATATCATTTCAGTTTCTCCACATAGTCAAAGCTTCTGCAATATATATAATTGCAAGAAACTTCAAAGGTACATTTATGAAAAACAAAAACAAGTTTTATATACGTAAACTTATATATATATATATACAAAACTTTGTATAAAAAATACTAAAAAAATTATTTCACAAAAAACATATTTTGAAAAACTAAAACCATACATACATTATTATTATATATTAAAATATATCAAAACAAAATAAAATATATTATTACATATGCACACACTAAAAAAACTGTATATATTTTAACGATCGGGGATGATGATGAAATTTACAGTCTTATCGTATCTTCCGTACGATGGCGCCACTAGGCCATTCAAACCTAGAAAATTTATATAGTAGGCAGATACGCGCTGTTAATATTCCACTTTATTTAAATATTTAGACCATTTGCCCAATGTCATTAGCTCATAGAGTAGCAGAGATTTTAAACATTTTTATAAGTTTTAATAGATTTAGATTCTCAAAATATATTAATATTTAAAACAATAAAATAAAAGAAGCCACTGCCAGTAATTAACACACAAATAGATTTTATTAACGCACATTTAAAATTGAGGAATAAATTTATTTTTAGATTTTAACATTAATTTTTTTAAAAATTTAAATTACTATTTTAAATAGACTGCACAGATGGATATTTAAATTATATTTTACTTTAGCATGTTGAGTATAGATAGGCTACATAGATTTTTCTTCCCCTTAAAACTTATTAAAACATTCATTCAATCTCAGACTAAAAGTTTGTAGCCAACCCAATGTCAGCTTCCAGATATATATTTGCAACCAATGCAATATGAAGATGCTAGCACAAAACCACGCTGACAGGAATGTGCATCTGACAGCATGATATTATTTGAAGGAAATGATCCGTGTCTAGAACAGGAATGTGCATCTGTCTGACTAAGGAATCATGTATATAATTTTTTTAAAGAGTGCTACACTTGGGGGAGAGCAGTCTTCTGCCAACTTATAATCCCTCCAGAGCTAGAAAAGGTCAATGGTGCAGGAAATACATCTGCAACCATTGCAATGATATGACTTCCTCTTTGGGATCATGCATTCAGTTGGGCACATTGCCCTGTATGCTAAACACACTTCACATTACATTAATATAAACACCCATATATCCCTCCACAAGCATTGCCCTAACTATGAAACAAATAGCCTTAAATTAAAATCCCTTAAACTAAACATAAATGAATTTAGACATAGTTATTAATTTTTATCCATGCAGCTATCTACACCCAACTCAAATTAAAACACATTTTAATTAAAACATAACACACACTCCACACAAAAATGGAAATGATTGCTTAAACATCTGCATAAAAAATATTAACAATTGAATTTACATTCTTTAAGTTAGATAAGAGTTCTTATTTTCAGCTATTAATTAATTGCAATTTTAGGAAAGTTCTTACTAGATAGACACAAGAGTTCATACTTTACGGATTTAGCCAATTTAGAAGTCCATCTTCATGATCACTTTCATAGATTTTGTCCTTCTTTGAAATGAAACCACAACTTGCCATGCATTTGGCCAGGAACTGTCCTCAATAGGCCTCAGCTGGTTGTCCGGAAAATTAAATTTATTGCAGACTTCCACATCATGAAAATCTGCAATATAGCTAGTTATAACAACATATTCATAGTCAACTCTCAGATAAGAATTATAATAATCATTTGGCTTTTATCTTTTTCTTAGCCTCTTATCATCAAATCTTGGGATTCAATGAGCAAGACGTCACTAATCCTTTCGTGTTTCAGTTACAGTCTGTGCTGTCATTTTCATGCTTGCATTGGTCATTTAATTTCTTTGTATTCTCTTACCATTTAATTTATTTTAAGTGCCTCAAGGGCTAGTTTGCTTTAGAACAATCATTTAATAAAAAAACCAATCATTTCCATTTTCTAAGATTATAGAAATCAACATTATTTCTATTTCCAAAAATATCAAATCTTTATATCTTTACTTTTTTACAAAAAAAATACTTTCAAATATTTTTATTTTTTAAAATAGTTTTTAAAGTTGTCCATCATGCGATCTATATATACGTTAAACAGTTTTTAAATTTCAGTTTTTAAGTTATGTTTTTTTTTTTTTAATAAATCAATTTTTATTTATGATCCTTTTTATTTTAATTTTAAAATAATGTGATGGCATATTATATTCCATTACAATATATATATATATATATATATATATATATATATATATATATATATATATATATATATATATATATATATATATATATATATATATATATATATATATATATATATATATATATATATATTCTACTATATGTATTTTACTATATACATATATATCTTATGCACATATATTTTTTATATATATTTTATATTTATTCTACTTCATGCTAGTCCACCTATAAAATAATTATTTAGGAAACAAAAAATAATTCTTTAGGAAATAAAAAAAAAAAACCCTAGGAAACCAGGTAATTCAAAGATGTGATAGTACCTATATTCATATTCATCCCATGAGGATGTAATGTCTTAAATTTAACAATAAAAAAACTCTCCTTCTGTTTTCTTTCTCTCATGGAAGAAAAATTATCTTCCAATATAACCACTTTTAAATCATCAATCGAGTGATCAGGTAAATTGAAATGTTTAGAAACTGGTCTATCTTTATTTTTATGTAAAATATCAAACCTATGGTTGGTCATTCTAATATGTAGGCTGTTTGCTGATTCACCTATGTAATGACAGAAGCATCTATTACATTCTTAGATATACCAAGTTTATACTTTTACAATTGACATAGTTGGTGGATATACCATTTAAAACCATGAATGGTATCTCCCTGAACCATCTTCATAACAATAATATGTTTGCATGTAAGACATCTCTTATCCCCACATGAAAAACATCCATTTTCTGACACAAAATTAGTACCAAAAGCTGTCATTACAAGTCTATCCCTAAGTGTCCTATGTCTACAATATACAACTTTAGGTGGATAGGGAAAAACAGATCTCAGATAATCTGTGGAATTTAATATATTAAAATGTTTCCATAATATTTGGTTAATATTAGGAAAATCATCATTGAAGGTAATAACCAGTGGTATATTTATCAACTGACTCTTTCTTTTCTTAGATAAAAGAAGTTCCTGCCTGTCAATTTCTGAAGATTTTACCACTGCCCTATCTAACAGTCCTTTAGGATATTTTATATTGATAAATTTATTATAAAAAACCTTGTTATTTTGCTGAAGATATCCCTGATCACTGCAAATTCTTTTAATCCTTAAAAATTCACTGTAAGGGATATTAGTCTTTAAGTGCTTAGGGTGATTACTATAAAAATGTAGATAAGCACGACTATCAGTTGGCTTCCTATATATATTAGTACTAAGAATACCATCACTCCAAGTAATCTCAACATCAAGAAAATGAACCACTGTTTTAGAAAAAATAATTGAAAATTGTATATTATTATTAAAATTATTTAGATAATCAAAAAATGTATGAAGTTCTTCTTCATTGTATGGCCATATCATAAAGACATCATCAATATATCTGAGCCAAGTATGAGGTTTAAGGCTAGCCTTCTCAAGTACAGAGCTTTCCAGTTGAACCATAAAAGTGTTTGCATAATTTGGTGCCATTTTTGTTTTCATTGCAGTACCTTGCCTCTGTAAATAATAGATAGAGTTAAAAACAAAATAATTATTCTTTAAGATTAAATTCACTAATTCAACAATAGTCATATTTTTGTGCTGATCATATTCTTTCCCTTTTAAAACAGATTCAATAGCTCTAATTCCATCTTCATGAGGTATATTAGTATACCTAATATTAACCAAATATTATAGAAACATTTTAATATATTAAATTCCACAGATTATCTGAGATCTGTTTTTCCCTATCCACTCAAAGTTGTATATTGTAGACATAGGACAATTAGGGATAGACTTGTAAGGACAGCTTTTGGCACTAATTTTGTGTCAGAAAAGGGATGTTTTTCATGTGGGGATAAGAGATGTCTTACATGCAAACATATTATTGTTACAAAGATGGTTCAGGATATATATAAACAGATTGCAATTTATTTCAATATATAAAAAAAATAAATACAGCTCTACAAAATATTTTGATTCTTTGAGATGCACACATATGGTTAAACATTTTAAATCAAGGTCTTCTTATTCTCTTATATTTTGTCATTTTTGATAAAGTTAATTTGAGTCCTGAATTTCCCATTGAAAGATCTAAACATTTTAAGAGATTTGACAGAAAAATAATATAAACAAAGAAATATTGCAAGATTAATAGTATAACAATAGGACTATCAGTTCATAAAGATTGTTGCAGTTTAGGTTTTGTTTTATATTATTAGAAAAGTTATACAAGTTTGGATCATTCCACTTTTCAACTGCAAACCATCCCTCTGGTGGTCTTGCTATGGAAAATTCCTCACGCTTCTACAGTTACTAGTTTTAAGATTTGTCTTTTGAATAATTATATGATTTTTGTTACCATCAACTTAAATTCTTATAATTTTAATGTTATCTTTCTATAGCTTAAAAAAGAGGTTTCACTGGTTTACAATGTTATTCAACTAATAAATATTGCTTTAAATTCAAATCCTTTTCCTACATTCCTGCTTGGGGATTTTAATATTGGTTATGATGAATTTAATCGCAAATATCTACATTTATTAAACACACATTTGATGTGTGCACAGGGATTCTTTCCTCCTGATGCATGTTCCTTTTATACTAAACAGCACTCCTCCTTAATTGATCTTCTATTTTACTCGCCAGATCTGCATTTTTACATTAACCCATCTTTATCTCTGGTTGCCTTTTCTGATCATAATGTTCTTATAGTATCATTGAACATTGACCTTCCTTCTCAACACTCTCTACAACCAAGACTATGATTAGATTATTGCTGAAATCTGCTGCTCCAGAAGCAATTGTTTCTGAAGTATATATTTTGTTTCGTAAAATTAACATTCTATTGGACCAAGAGTGGGTTGGTTTGCATTCATAAACATTTTATCTACATTAATACAGTTTTGTATTAAGAGAAATAGAGGACCAATAGCTCTTCTCAATGAAATTGATGCAATTCAAGAAATCCTGAAAAAATTACCACCAAGTCAATCAGTAGTACAGAAGGTTATCTCTCTAAAACAACTTTTTTTCAATACACAACAAATTCTTTATGAGTATCTGGCTATTAAAAAATCAAAATTATACCTTAAGAAACCTCATACTTTTTCAAGAAGGTATATAAGGTGGGCTCTTGGCTACAAGATGAAAGCCAAGATTCCAATGGCTATTAAAATAGGGGATGACATATTTTCAGCGATTCCTATGTTGATTAAAATTTTATTTCACTATCAAATAAAATTAGCTGATTCTAACTTTCTACTTTAACAGGAGTTAAATAATGAGCCATGTGAGCTGGAACATTAAATACTTGAGGTAGATGTCCATTCTGAATTTGCATCAATACCTGATAGTACTCATCCTGGTCCACATGGTATTCCAAAATTTATACGAAAGCATCTTGAAGCCTTTTCTATGCCAATTATCTGTAATATGATTAATTATCTTGCTGCAGGTTCACGGTTAATTGATGATCTATATTCTATTGTCATGGTACCATTTCTCAAGAAGGAAATTATATTTTCCCTTTTTGGAAATATGCAGCCTATTTCAATGACTCCTCTGTTAATAAAGATTATTGAAAGTATAATCAAGGATCAAATCCAGGATCAGATTCTGTTACAAATATCTAGATGTCAATTTGCAAAAAAGGGGCTTTGACGTTAGAAGCAATTAGCCTTTTCAAATTAATTGTTGAACATATCAGAAGGAATAGAAAATTGAAACCTATTGTTGTCCAGCTGGATATTGCAGTTGCATTTGATTCTTCCAGGATTCCACACATGGTTCAGGTGCTTGCTGACATGGATATTAATCCTGGGATAATCAACATAATTTCTAATGTACTTTCTAATAGGAAAATTGCTATATCTTTAAATGGTAAATTAACGGAATCTTTCATTCCTACTAAATCTATTCCTCAGGGCTCTCCTTTAAAAGAATTTTTATTTATTTTATATGTTAATTCTTTCTTGAAATCTATAGAGGAAAATATCCCTGGAATCTTCATTCCTTACATTAATAAAGAAATTCATCTAATTGTGTACATGGATGATATAGTCACATTCCTGCCTTTTCATAAGTACATCCCAGATCTCATGAAGCTTATGTCCTTTTTTTCAGAAGATTCAGGGCTTAGTTTCAACCTTGAAAAAACAGCAGCATGGAGACTATTCTCTGGAAAAAAACATTCCCTCACCCTTCACAGCTAAACCACAGAAATTTATTGGCTTTGCTTTTAATCTCTCCCAGCTTGCAATGAGTAGAGAGATCCAAAATTCAATCATATTAGTAACTAACAGAATAGTTGGTTCTATAGAGAAAGTATATATGTCTCTTTATTCCAAGACATCTCTTTTGAACATGTTGTTATTTCCAAGGATTACTTATTTCATGCCTTTTATTAAATTTACAGCTAAATTCATTCATGGTACCAATTCAATTTGTTCTAAACTACTATGGGGGGGGGGACTGTAGCAATTAGCCTCAGAAAGATGCACACACCTACAAGACCAAGTGGTCTTAGGCTGCATTCACTTTACACTCCAGCGGGCCTTTCAACTTATTTTTGAGACTAAATCATTTTATCCCTCAAGAATTTTATTTAGTTGATGTTGATCCTACTGATACCCCACCTCCAACAATGAATTTCTGGTTGGCTGAGTTAATACTTGAAATTTAAAAAATGAATTTAATTCCTAATCCATCTAAATCACAAAAAGTTCAATAGTGGGAGGTTTATTATCTCATTAACGAAGCAATAGTGCCTATTAATTCAAGTCTTAACTTGACAACATTTAATCTGCTGAAAAAGTTCAGATGGTGGGGTATGGAGCCAAAATATAATGATTTCCTGATAAAAATAAATTTAAATGCACTACCCACTTGTAGTTTTTTAAGAAGAAACCATGGATTTACTTTTATTGATGGTCTATGTGGTTTATGTCACAGAGATGAAAATACAATTGAACATTTTTTTGGTGAATGCAGTTATTTGGAAGTTTGTAGATATTTTATTAGCTTTATTTATAAACATAAAGGCTCATTGATACATGTATTCATAAAGCAATTAAAGTGGGATTTTTTGCTGATATTAAAAGTGTCACTTTTTTAATATATAGTTTATGGCTAACTTGATGTGATATTATCTTTAATTCTAATTGTACAGATCCTTTGAAGATAATAATTAAAAAAATCAGAATGATAAAAGCAAGAGACAACAGAATATCATCACAAAATTTATTTAATAGCACATGGGATCTTTTTGACATTTGAAGACCAATTTCTACCTATAGAACTTTAATTTTCATATTGTTTTTATTATACAATATTATGTATTTATTTATTTATTTTCTGGTTTAATAAAGTTTGTTTTTGATAATATATATATCAGAAAATGAGTATTATATATATATATATATATATATATAATACTCATTTTCTGACCAACGACTGAATGTAGTTGTATATATGTATATATTTTAATCCACAAATACTGAATACATTTTTAAAGTATGTTTTTGAGTTTCAATCATAGGTTAGAAAATAGTAATGAAGGCAATGTATACTTTGAAAGTATTATAATAAAAAAATAAAAAATATATAAATAATGCTTAGCATCAAAACACTATATAAAAGGCAAAATGGAAAATAAGATTCTTAATATTTCCATACTAAAAGTAAACTATAAAATCTAAATAACATAGAAACTTATATTTTTATATTACGAATTTTTATTTTATAAATATTTTTTTTTAAATATTGAAATACAAGTATAATGTATATACTTACCCTAAATATAAGTAAAAGAGATTTGAACCCAGACTGTCAAGCTCACTAAAGTCATCCACTCTATCCAATATAACTGAAACATATGAAAAAGATAAATAAACTCCAATATACATATTTTATGTTGTTTTTTTTAAACAAAAACATTTTAAATAAGATTTTTATATCATTTAGTTTTTGTTTATCTTCAAGATAATTTTATTATAAACATAATACAATTACAAACATCTTATAGTTATCATAGAACACACACAAATACAAATAAAATGTTTTCTATATTATATTTTATATGAAGTTAAGATTTTTCTTTCCTATTATTGCTTTTTTTTTCAATTTTTTATTTTTATTCCAATTTAAATATTTAATCTCATCTATAAATTCCATTTTTTTTTCAATACGATAATCATTAATAATAATAATATATTATATATAGAGCTCACAAAACAAGTTCTTAACAAGCTTTTAAATACAAACTTATAATTGGGTCATGTGACATCTGATTAGATTTTTTTTTTTAATATTGAAACAGACAGATCGAAGAACCGATCTTCGTTTCATGTGTTTTAGGTATGGTAATTCGAACCACTAGCTGCCCGCAGTGAGATTTGTCTATTTTCAGTCATAATAAAAAAAAAAATTAATTAGTTATATATTTTATGTTTTGTAAATCAATAGGTAAGATTCCGTATATAAATGTCACAAACCATGAGATAATATTCATGTGTGCGTGGTTTGTGGATTTATATCAATTTAATTTAAAGTTTATTGCGGGCGTATTTGTTTGAATTTTAGTTTTTTTTTAAAATTGTACAAAGTCGTTTAAAAATACTGATCAAAAGTCACATTCCTTTGATCAGTGTTTTTAATTAAAATCTAAATTACACAAATGTACAGAGTAATTAAATTGTATTCAAAAGTAGATAAGAAATGTAGATTTGTAATTACTGTGTCAATTTAAAAATTGCGTATCAAAGTAAAAGAACAATGGGAATGGATAATTAATGTGTATGGTCAAGCTGGATGGCTGGAAGCTAGAGAAAGTAGGAGGAGCTTAAACACAAAAACCAGGCGGAAAGGTCAATCGAGGCCATCTTAGAGAAAAACTTATTCTAACTTTTGACGTGGTTGAGAGAGGTAGTCATAAGACAGCACTGCAGCTGCTAAAATAATTCCTATAACTTTGTTAAGAAGCTCACTGGTAAACCGCAATGTTGATGGGCTAAGTGCCAGGAGCTGATCTCTGTCCTGCCAAAGTGAATCTTCATGCCGCTGACTGATCATGTTGTATGTGCTTCATAGTTTCCAGCTTCCAATCTCCAAGTTGACAATGCCTTGCAAATAACTTTCAAAATGCGCGCCTACGTTCGTCGGAAATATCAATCGGGAAAAGCCAAGCCGGATGAAGAAAGAAGGGTAACTGTGTTACACGAACTTTTAACTTTCTCCCGAGCTTAATGTTGTCAATCAAATAAATTACATGTAAGTTTTTATGTCATTTATAATGCTATTGTTTAACCTGTCAGTAAATTTTCTTTTCTTTTAATCCTCCGCTCTAGTCTTTAGAAATAAGTTATAAAAGTTGTAATTAGTAGTAATAATAATCAAAATGAATGCATTTATATTTTTTTTGTGTTGCTTCTTCTCTAAACAAATGATGCCAATAGTAATATTTCCCAACTCTGTATAAAACTAGGGTACAATAATGATCAAGTTATTTTAAAAGTAATTTTGTTTTCTGAATTAAATATTCTTTTATCTTTCGAGTTGGTAAATGTTAAATCACTCTTATTATTCTATTTTAAGTTGTCATATAATTGCAATCTAAGGTTCAATTTTAAATATATATATTGGTTTCAAAGTGTTATATTAATGTCATGTTTGATATGAGAAATAACTCACTGTATAATTTGGTACTATCGCTACCGCCTGTCAACCTGGGGGGTTTAGGGGTTTCAGAGTAAACTTAATCCATCATTGTTTTCGCGGTCAGTTTAATTCCGCTATATTTTATTGGGATAAAGATCTCGGCCTGTGGCGTAGAAATAAACGAACAGATTCCAGGTTTTGTATAATTTCTTTTAAAAATCCACTTCAAGTACTCGTCCTTGATGTCTGTGGCAATGCCTTCCCTTCGCTGAAGTTAGCGTCTCGCCGTACTACCATATGGGAAAGAAAGCAATTCTTTTCCAGGTAATCTCTTGGATCACCGGAGTTCGAAATGACTCCGGCTGGTTGTAGTGTCCCGGAGCTACTTGGGGGCATTAAGCCTTGTCAAAGTACAAGCCGCCCGGTATTCCGTTGATGCACCACAATTGATTACTGTAGGGCTCTTGAATCCAGGCAACCACCAGTATATTTATCTTCTATGTCGTATGTATATAAAACCACCTACAACTGTTCGTCTACGTAACGGCTCGAGTCTATTCGAATAAAATGAGTTAATAAATAATCTTTAGATAAATATTTTTTCAATGCTCAGATACTCTGATTCTCTTAGCCACCCCTCAATCATTTAACTACACAGCTATTGGCATGAGTTTGTTCACCAAATAAAATGATTACTAAAGACTAGTAGCCAAATACAAGAGGATTCATGGAAGTCTTACCGTACTGTTGAACGCTATATTTATATGTTTCTATTTTTCTTATTAAACACTTTATTTAATCTACTTTTTGTGTCCTCCACCTTATTACTCGCTAAATCTAGGTAGCCACTTACTGTCTGTATTGGCAACTTAAATATATACGTTACATGAATGACCGTTCCAGTATCTAGAGTCTAATAAATCTATATATCATTAACTGTAAGAATTTAGTCTATGTTCTGAGCTGAGCTAGAAAAGGGATAACCCCGTGCTGTTATAAAGTCATCATCGGTTGGTCATACCGGGGTTTGGGTTTGAATTTAGTTGGCGTTTTGGAATTTATTCTTAAATGTGGACTGGGTTTGAACTCAGGTACTGTGTATGAGTAAGCGTGGTGGATTTATACCGGTACAATATATATATGTTAAAACGAAGATTTGCATGGGTTAAATATATAAAATACATAGTTTGCGGGTTCATCCGTGTTAAAAACTTTTAATATTAATATACTGATATTTTGACTTGGTCACACAAGTCATCCACAGAGTTATAAAAGGTAGAAAGATGGTTGTAGAATCGCTACAATCACTGATTTGAATAAAACGTTAAAATTCCACCAATAGCAAAAATGTTAAATTTAGGAATGTTTTTTTAAAAAAATCTTTCCAAATAGGAGGAAGTTTGCATGTATCATCTCACTTATTGATACAATCTGGCCTTTTAAGTATCTCAATGGCTTCTCTAATTTTGCATTGGTAGAGATTATCACATCTGGATATGATCCTGGTACTAGAAAAATCAATTTTATGACCTGAATCTATAGTATGGAATGAGAGTGCTGATGATGATGAGTGTTGTTTAACTGCATTAGCATGCTCATCTCTCCTAACACTGATGCAATGATTACTCATACCTATGTAAGAAGCTTTACAATTTTTACATGAGATTTGATAGACACCATGAGATTCAAGAGGGATTGAATCCTTAGGCTTGGTTATTATATTGCTGATCTTTTGATGAGCAGAAAATTCTGTATCTATATTATAGCATTTTAATATATGTCCGATGCTGTCTGTAGTTCCTTTTACATATGGAACACAAATCCTAATAGCTGATTTATCATCTTTTTGTTTCCTATTTTGTCTATTTTGGGCTTGAAATAAGGCTTTTTTTATAAATTTGTAATTATAACTATTTGCTAATAAAACACTATTAATATGATTTATTTCTTCTTTCAGATGACACACATCTGAAAGGTTAATTGCTCTATTTAAAAGAGTTTTGGCTACAGAAACTATCTGAGTTGGGTGATGATGAGAATGGAAATGTAAATATCTGTCTGTGTGTGTATCCTTTCTGTAAATAGAAAAAGATAAACTATTTGGTGTTCTGGTGACTAGAACATCAAGAAAAGGGAGTTTTCCATCAGACTCTGTCTCCATTGTAAATTTAATATGAGGATGCATATTATTTAAATGTAAGAAAAAATCATCTAATTTATTTTTTCCATGTTGCCATATGACAAAAGTGTCATCTATGTATCTGAGCCAAATGAGAGGTTTTAAAGATGATGATTCTAAAGCACGAGTTTCTATATATTCCATGAATAAATCAGCTATTACTCCTGAGATAGGTGAGCCCATAGGAGTACCAAAAACTTGTCTGTAATGCTGTCCATTGTATACAAAATATGTATTTAAGAGACAATGTTTAATCAAAGCACTAATATGGTCTGGTAAATTGCAACGTTGTGAGATTATATTTAAAGCTTCATCAATTGGAATGTTTGTAAACAAAGACATGACATCAAAACTGACCAGAATATCATTAGCATTAATTTTTAAACTTTTTAAAACAGAAATAAAATGAAGAGAGTTTTTAATATATGATTTAATAGATGGGATTGTAGGTTTAATGAAATCCGATAAGTATCTAGCTAAAATATGAGTTGGAGAACCTATTGCACTTACTATTGGATGAAGGGGGGTATCTGGTTTGTGAATTTTTGGAAGTCCATAAAATTTTGGACAGACACAAGATTTTTCACGAGGAATTATTTTATTTTTTATCTCTGTTTCAATAGGTGATTTATTAATAATAGCTTTTGTTGTTTTTTTTCCAAATACGTAGTATGATCTCTTTTTGATAGTTTATAAGTTTTATCATTAAGCAGATCTAAAATTTTATTATGGTAAATGTCATGATCCATTACAACTGTGGCATTACCTTTATCAGCTGGAAGTACAACAATTGATTTGTCCGATTTTATATTATTTAATGCTTGTCTTTCTTTCTTTGAAATATTATTTTTAGGAAGCTTAGCTTTTTTTTAAATATTACAAATCTCAGCTCTAGTCAAATCAGCCGATGTAGAATCAATTTTATTGAGAGCTGATTCAACATTACAAACAATTTTCTCAAAAGGTATCCGGGAAGGTGTTAAAGTGAAATTGAAACCTTTTTCTAAAACTGAAATTTCATCTGTAGAAAGGGCTTTCCTAGATAAATTATAAACGGTTTTTTGATTTGGATACATAATGTTTGGGGATTGTGTTCTAATTAGCATTTGCAATTTTTTCTTTTGCTTTGCTGTTACAAATTCCGAATCTTTAAACGATATAAAACTTGCAATATGATCAAAACTAGTCCACAGTAAAGGATGTATTTTATTACTAAGGAATAAACGTAAATGTAGCAATACTTTATCAATTTTGTCTAAATTTTTCCGAGTTTCTTTAATAAAAGAGTTTAAAATAATATTGCTTGTTTTTCTTAGAATTTTACTAACATTATAATTGTTCCTGTGAAACACAATTTTATAGCAAGTGGGTTGAACATTGTGATTTTTGCACGCTAATAAAAAAGATAAATTACAAAGTAACATACATTTCTTAATCCACGTTCTTTCAAATATACGAAGCTGTTTAAAAATTTCCTCCCGGTAGAGGTTAATAATGTTAAAATGAAGATTTGCACAGGTTAAATATATAAAATACATATTTTGCGGGTTCATCCGTGTTAAATACTTTTAATATTAATATACTGACGTTTTGACAAACCAGATACCCCCCTTTGTCCAATAGTAAGTGCAATAGGTTCTCCAACTCATATTTTAGCTAGATATTTATCGGATTTCATTAAACCTATAATCCCATCTATTAAATCATATATTAAAAACTCTCTTCATTTTATTTCTGTTTTAAAAAGTTTAAAAATTAATGCTAATGACATTCTGGTCAGATTTGATGTCATGTCTTTGTTTACAAACATTCCAATTGATGAAGCTTTAAATATAATCTCACAACATTGCAATTTACCAGACCATATTATTGCTTTGATTAAACATTGTCTCCTAAATACATATTTTGTATACAATAGACAGCATTACAGACAAGTTTTTGGTACTCCTATGTGTTCACCTATCTCAGGAGTAATAGCTGATTTATTCATGGAATATATAGAAACTCATGCTTTAGAATCATGATCTTTAAAACCTCTCATTTGGCTCAGATACATAGATGACACTTTTGTCATATGGCAACATGGAAAAAATAACTTAGATGATTTTTTCTTACATTTAAATAATATGCATCCTCATATTAAATTTACAATGGAGACAGAGTCTGATGGAAAACTCCCTTTTCTTGATGTTCTAGTCACCAGAACACCAAATAGTTTATCTTTTTCTATTTACAGAAAGGATACGCACACAGACAGATATTTGCATTTCCATTCTCATCATCACCCAACTCAGATAGTTTCTGTAGCCAAAACTCTTTTAAATAGAGCAATTAACCTTTCAGATGAGACACATCTGAAAGAAGAAATAAATCATATTAATAGTGTTTTATTAGCAAATAGTTATAATTACAAATTTATAAAAAAAAGCCTTATTTCAAGCCCAAAATAGACAAAATAGGAAACAAAAAGATAAGTCAGCTATTAGGATTTGTGTTCCATATGTAAAAGAAACTACAGACAGTATCGGACATATATTAAAATGCTATAATATAGATACAGCATTTTCTGCTCATCAAAAGATCAGCAATATAATAACCAAGCCTAAGGATTCAATCCCTCTTGAATCTCATGGTGTCTATCAAATCTCATGTAAAAATTGTAAAGCTTCTTACATAAGTATGAGTAATCATCACATCAGTGTTAGGAGAGATGAGTATGCTAATGCAGTTAAACACCACTCATCATCATCAGCACTCTCACTCCATACTATAGATTCAGGTCATAAAATTGATTTTTCTAGTACCAGAATCATATCCAGATGTGATAATCTCTACCAATGCAAAATTAGAGAAGCCATTGAGATACTTAAAAGGCCAGATTGTATCAATAAGCGAGATGATACATGCAAACTTCCTCCTATTTGGAAAGATTTTTTTAAAAAACATTCCTAAATTTAACATTTTTGCTATTGGTGGAATTTTAATATTTTATTCAAATCAGTGATTGTAGTGCCTCTACAACCGTCTTTCTACCTTTTATAACTCTGTGGATGACTTGTGTGACCAAGTCGAAATGTCAGTATATTTATATTAAAAGTTTTTAACATGGATGAACCCGCAAAATATGTATTATATATATATATATATATATATAGACTAGTAATAACTATACACTTTTTTTTAGTCTAGTTTTAAAAAAAATGTTAATATTGTAGAAAAAAAGGATTATAATATTGCATAAGAAGACAAAATGTTTGGAGGGAAAAATAGCGAAAATCCATTATGGATACCAAAAATACCAATTGACGTGGAACCCGATCAATATATAAAATATTTTGATTTACTGAAAACAGAACTGGATGATGAATTGGACAAAAGAGAAAATCCGGACATATTTGAAAAAGGTAATTTACAATATTTGTTTTACTTATATGTATGCCATAAGCACATGCTTACACATACACACACACACACACATATATATATATGTTTTAGTAATGTTTATGCTTTAATCATGATGCCATAAACCTGGTAGTGATATTTATGGCATGTCCTTGAGTAAGTATTCCTTTGATCAGCTTCAATACATTTATAGCAAATTTCTTCACAAATATATCAGACTTCAAACAGATCTATAAGTAAATCTGCAAAATTGACCTCAAAAAGATTGATATTTTCATAAAAAAAGGCATAAATGGCAACTGTTTTTCCATTACACATTTATTTAGCACTCTATCTGTGAATCAATGCACATATTCATTAGTCTAATTTTTTATCTAGCTATCTAACATTCTATTCCACAATCTTCTGATTCTCTATCTATTATTCTATTTAACAAACTACTCATAAATCTATTTATATTTCATTTATTCATTTACCTAAATATCTATGTATTTCTGTTTCATCTATGTGTATTGAACCAGGTCCTCTGAAGTTTTTATATTAACCAGATTTAAGTACCTTTTATAATAAATTTTGAAATCCAAACATTAATACGTTTTATTATCTAAACTTTAATAAGCTTATTATTATTAAACTCAATACATAGCTTCTGGGTAATTATTACTTTATATCTTTAATACTATAGGGACTGATCAGCCCTTCAAACAGAGGGGAAATACCATTGATAGCATAACCATCAACAATACCCACAGCCAGATCAGGCTATGCAGAGCATAATATGATCACATTTCTAGTCTGTGTCCCATCTCAACTGCTGTAACAAAATACCTGCCATCTAAAGCATTTTATTTGTTTTAAGGATCAAACTCAGGCACCAGACAACCAGATGTTATATAGTCAGCATGCTTTGAATGAAAAACATACAATCTCATGCTTGAAATATTCCAGGCTAGCTCATATCAACTTAACTACATATAACATTTATAACTTAAAATTAATGATGATGCAGTGTCAAGAGAGAGATAAAATAGACCAAGTAATATTTAAGAAAACCGTAATATTTATTCAAGCATCCACATATCTAGTATAATATAACAATATAATATTTTACATAGAGAAATTTTATAATAGTCCTTTGTTAATTAATGTTCATTTTAAAGTAAATATAAAGTCTCTATAGACAAGTATGAAAATATCTTTACCTAGGTTTTCATGATTATCAGTTTCCAGCCAGTCGGCTTTTTGGTCTCCATCAATGTTTCCAGGGCTTGCTTTCTATGCTGTGACTCAACAATAGGAGAGAGAGAGAGAGAGTAGTGGTAGCATCTATTTTGTAATTTCAGCATTGCTTCTGGGTGTTGGTTCCAGGCAACAACAGTTAACTTTAGCAGAGGATTCTGGAGGCCTGAAGCCCAGTCATAACACTTCTAAATCAGGCTAGCAATGCATGTTGCTAATTCTGTGGCTTCTGCAATAATTTTTGCCACAGCAGTAATGAATAGTTCTATTTGCCCTTATATTTCTGAATCTCGGGAGCAATGAATAATGTAATGAATCAATCACAAAATGAAGATCACACTGAATTACAGATTGAAGATCAGAATAATGCATCACAAAAGGAAGACCAGAATCATTCAATCACAAACTGAATCCCAACTGAATTACATATTGAAGACTTGATTGATTTACAGAATCAAGAATGGAATGATGTAACAGATTGCAGAGCCAACTAAATAAAAATAGGGAGTTGCAACTTTATATAACTTTTTTTTAATTGTCTTAATTCCTTATCATTATTTTCAATTTTGATCATAACTTAAGTCTGTTTTTTTAATTAATTAATTTTTATATTTTGTTAATCTAATTGACTTTTTGCATTGCACTTATCTAATCTTTTTCTTAGATTAATCTATTATTACTTTTATGAGATAGTTTACATGTTTTCTTTTAATTAATTCAATCAGTAATCTTTTAAGCTAATTACATTTTTGAAAGTTTTCTTTTAAAAACAAATCTTATTCCAATTTTTCACTAATACTTTGTTTTACTTTATAAAACAAAGAGTGTTTTCTTTAAAATGGAGTTTTAAATTTTTCCCGTCTCTGTTCTTTTTTAAAGAAAAAGTGTAATACAATCACTTTTTTAGGTGCTTTCTTATTTTCTGTCCTGCCACTGCTAGAGACGTCATTTCTGCAAAAATTGCAGAAAATATTCAGAGTAGGGGGCCAAAAAGCAGACGATGCAACTTCTGGCCACTAGATGGCGCTGTTCACCATGCGTATGCACAGCAACAACATGCCATGTGGCCAAAAGCAGACGACGCAAAGTTCCAGCCACTAGATGGCGCTGTTCACCATGCGTACGCACAGGAACATTATGCCAAGTAGCAGCCAGCACTACTGCCTGCTAGGTGGCGCTGTTAGCCATAGGTAAACCGATCCAGTTCACATCGTCTGCTAAACAGCGACTACCCAGCATTCTAGCCCACTAGGAGGCGCTGTTTCTCCACGCCATGCGCGGAAAAAACGGCACCGTTTAGAAGCGATCTTTACATTCGCTTGCTAGTTCCGGTTTGCCTCCACATTCTTAAAATAAATACAGCATGTAATGTGAAAGTGTGAATAATATAGAAAACCATAACTATTTAAATCTGCTTTAAAATTTAATATTCTTACATTGAGTTTCACTCTCGGATAAATCTATGTATTCTTATTTTCTTTTAAAAATCGATGTCTTTTTTTTCTCTAAAAATGTTTTTTAAGGTAAGTTTTAACGACTCCCGTAATCTTTCAAAACAATTCTGACCTTCGTTATTTTGAAAAGTGATTGGTTTTTTTTTACTTTCAAATAATATTTGCAGCAATTTTTAAAGTAATACAAAATACATTTCAGTTTATAGATCTTTTATTTAGCAAACGTATTATACTTGGCATAATGTTCCTGTGCGTACGCATGGTGAACAGCGCCATCTAGTGGCTGGAACTTTGCGTCGTCTGCTTTTGGCCACATGGCATGTTGTTGCTGTGCATACGCATGGTGAACAGCGCCATCTAGTGGCCAGAAGTTGCGTCGTCTGCTTTTTGGCCCCCTACTCTGAATATTTTCTGCAATTTTTGCAGAAATGACGTCTCTAGCAGTGGCAGGACAGAAAATAAGAAAGCACCCTTTTTTATTTTACAAAACTGCATTTGATAACTCCTTCTGAAATAATTATTTCTTTATCTATGTTTCAAATAAATTTGATCATTTTTTTTAAAATTATGAAACATGTAATGCAGATATATGTGAGTTTTATACATATTTCTCTTGCTGACATTACAATATGTTAAATCCATCTACATGTTTTATGCTTCTATTCTTCTATATAATCACTATATCAATGTTATCTTTACCTTTCTTCATTTTTTCATACATTTATTTATCCTGCACCTATACATTTATCAATCAATCTACCTAATATTCTAAACAATTATCTATGAAATTTTTTTTCCAATCATTTATATATCTAGTTATAAAGTATGTTTGCATTATAGTTTAATTGCCTAAGTTACTATCATTATATATATATATATTGTGTAACATGAATAATAGGAAGCAGCTGTGGGTATATACTGAAATGGTTGCCTTCAAGTCCCTCACCGTTTCACCAACCATCCTAATAACCCACTCGTCTGTGCTAAGTTCAAACCTGTTTAATAAGTCTAAATTAAGATTTGTAAGCTAAAAATTGCAATCACGGATATATAAACAGCATTATATACGCACATACGAAAGAACGCTATAAGTGAATAGTATTGCCAGAGTTATAGCGTATAATTTTATCGCGTAATATTTTTAAACAGTAATAATGTAGCGTCAATTTATTAATTTATTACTTAAATTCGTATGTGGGAATATAATCCACCTATATTGAATATACATATATAGCATAGTGGCGTGATTAAAATATTTATTAAATTTTAAGTTTCATTTTTATTATAAACCAATTTAATGTAAAAACACATTGAAAGGGTGATTGATTGCAAATGCGCTGACAAGTTTCTTTTTAAAAAGAAAAAAGATTTTTTTTTCTAAAAATAAAAGTATTTTCGGAGAATTAAAAGTTTAGTAAAGTTTTTGCTGTAAACAATTGTATCAGTATATGCCACACCTGCCTTAGGTTTCTAAAAAGAAAAGCCAATTTTAAAATAATCTAGCTAATTGATTCTAAATTATTTTGGAGACCTCGCTAATTAAAAATATGTTTACAGCAGGGATTTTACACATAAATTATAAAATCAGAACAAAATTCCTGACTAATTAAAAATAAAATCTAATATCGGATTAAACTGATTAAAATTCGATTTAATTAAAAGTTGATAATCAGAGAAAAGTTATAACACCTAAAAGGAATGTCAGCATGTTTGAAATCAACCACTAATTTCATAAGCAAATTAAAAATTTTGTAATCTTGATGGAGATGAAATTCCAAGGTGTGTGGGCTGATAAGGCGATCATTTAAAAAGGCCATGTAAAGTGGAGGAGCCATCTTAGATCTTTACTTTTTGAAACCTTGACAGCTTGAATGCTACATCTGTGAAGTTTTGCCCTCTTTGATCATCGTTAAGCTTTGGAATCCAGCGTGTATCCTGAACCAAAAGCAACCGTGAACATTTTGACATCCAGTTAAGACAATAATTTTTATATCTGTGCGAGAGAAAATGTCGGGCTAAAACAGGCAGCCTTGGCTAAGCTCCAGAGTGAAGGCGACGGGCCTTTACTTCCATCCAAAAACCACCATCACCAGTATGCCGCCATAACAGCTCCGCTCTAACCGTGGGAAGAAGATGATGCCGCAAGCCGCCACAAAGACTCCCGTAACTCCAGCTCAAGTACTACAAGATGACCGGTAACCTCACCATTTCTAACTGCAGTTCAATATATTAATTTTCCTTTAAGTCTAGACTTATAAAATGTATTTTAATTCTAAAATCTTGAATTCAAGTAAATTGCTAAATGTAAAATTTTATTCTTAAATTTAATTATATAATTCTGACCTACTTTCTAATGTTTCCTAACTAAATGATTTTAATAATTTTATTTTCAATTTTCTCACTGCAGTTGTGACTATGGTTTCTTTATTTTTTTTTATTTTTTTAAAATATAAATTATATGCTAATGCCTCGAAACAGCGGGCATTCAATATTAATAATAAAGAGAAGAGAGAATGACCCCTCTTCATTTAATAATTATTTATCGTAGCTTAATGCACGCTGTTTCGAAACCCTCTTAAATAACTGTTAAGAATTGGCTATGTGCTGATTATTATTTTGACCTTGATTATTTAATTATTTGTTGGCAATTTTAAAATGGGAATCTTGTTTTAACCCAAAGTAAATTTCAATTTAATTTTCACTAAGCAATATCCAAGCCTTGAATAAGTATATTTGTTATTTATTTCATTTTGTAAAAGCCCTCCAAATATACTTTTTTTCCCCTTTTTTGTTTTTATTAATTAATCGCGTAATCAAATGTGTTATTTGAGATTGAAACTAGAAAGCAAAGAATATTTAAAAGTACGCCCACGTATAGCATATGATATTAAAAATGCTATATTAGAGTTGGCGCTAATGATTCCACTGATTAGCTATCGTTCTCGTGGCTAAATATTAAATTATTTCAACTCTTTTGCTTGGCGGATGTGATAATTTTATTATACATTTAAACTTTCTCGTTATGTTGCATTTTTCTTTAAGATGGGACTCGGAACGGCCATCCCTCTTACACTCCTTGGGTCGCACACGAATAAGACCTGACGTCAAATTCCAGGCAATAGTGTTAGCTACCCCAACCCTCTTTAGCAGCATGGCGATCGGTCATAGGGCTCCGGTGTTGATCACAAAACCCTAAATATTAATCCATCCGCAGAGCAACATTTATTATAACTGTTTACCAGCGCTATAGCGCATTGGTTCTTTTGGTTGCCAACTCTTCCTCCCTTAAATTAAGTTTCAGCCATTGTCTGACATATTCAAGAGCTAGTTTCGGTCTCATGTACAATAGTTTGAAATAATAATATTATAGATAAAATTGACTTTAAATGTTTCACATATATGAGAAAACAAGGCTTCGTCTGATTGCTTAGCTGAAAACCATGGAATAAGAGGGATTAGCATAATCTGCCCCATAGCTACAATGCAGTGACTGATCAATAAGATAATAAAGCAAATGATGAAAACAATATTTAACTTCATCAAATAAAATAACAAATGTAAAATAATTTTAATTGTAAGGAGAGAAGGTTAAAGCGCTCTCCAAAATGTTAGATGCTACGCGCATTTTAATTGTAAAATGCAAGAATAATATAGATAAAATCGTCAAATTTAATCTGCAAAAATAAACATACAATTTAATAAATTACTCTGATCTCGATCTTATTTATTTCAATCCAATTCAAAATTCTCTATATTATATATGTGATTTCCGATGCATTAATTAGTTTTAAATATATACAGTTAATAAATTCCATTTTTTTTTGTTATGAGTCTCATTGCTTCTCCGTGACCTATGTCGGCCGTGTGGAAAGAGGTATACTACGTGTAAGTTCAAGGTGGTCATTCGTAGGGTCTTGAGTCTTGGAATCCTGGCTTACGAGTTGAAGTGCGGTCGGACTCGGGATGTTACAGTCCTAGTCTGGTCAGCTTCGGTCTCTTTTGCTTGGATTCTGAATTCTGTTACGCGAATGTACAAACTTGACTGTTACATAGTATTTTTTTTTTTCACCGGGTTTGGACGCCCAAATCGTGGGGCTTGTAACTTATTTCCACCCCTGAAGAGACCAATGATCAGATACATATAAAATGAAATAAAAAAAATTTTGCTAAAAAAAAAAAAAAAAAAAATTTTTTTTTTCAAATGACTTTTGGTAAATTTTGAGTTTAATTTTGTTAAGCTTTCTTGCTCACTGGTGACTGGCGCCCGAGGATGATTTAAATAAGCTATAGGTCATCCTCATATAAATTTGTCATCAGGGGTAGTGAGGGAAAACATTGTAATTTAAAGGGAAAGAAAAAACCGTTTGTTTTTTTTAATGTAAATCATACTTTATGGATTGGATTGAATAAGAATGAGAATGAAATTGGAAAGTGGGTCAGATATAAATTTTACTGTTTGAAACTGGCACAGACGTATAAAACAAAATATTGTTACAATCATGAACGAATTTAAAATTAAACTTTAAAGCAGCTGGAAGAAACCGAGGGTGAGTCAACTTTTATTATTTATTTTTATAATTGTATTTATTAAAGTTATGAAATAATGGGCGGGTCTTGCAAAATAAAAATAATAGCGGTATAAAGTTAGGCATCATAGTAGAGTTAGGCATCATAACAGGATGGGAAGTGAACCAGTCACTTTCATTCACGGAGTTTAGCCATCAGCCGTATATTCAATAAAGTTTTTTTTTAGTAAATTAATCAGTATTGTTTTGAGATCTAGTTTAATAAGAGTAAAAAAAAATAATAATAATAATATGGAGGAGGACCAAGAAATAATGAGTGAAGGGGAAGAAGTACAGAAGGAAATAGAAGGGAAATGTTTAGGGATCACGTTAAGGTCAGGGAGAAAGATCGCAGAAGAGAGCAGCAGCACAGGAGGGGAAGTGAGCCTTAGCCCTGATGAGGAAAGTCCTACAGGAGGAGCTGCCATTATCTCAGAAGAACCAGTAAATAATGAAGTAGAACATAAACAGGTGGAAGAGTCCAAAAATAAAAATTGGGATGTGAATTTTATGTTGGAGAGGATGACTCAAATTTTTATAAAGAGAGACGAGGTAAATAGTCAGAAATTAGAGGAGAGAGATCAAAAAAATAAGTTGGAAATGGAGCAGAGATTAGAGGAGAGAGATCAAAAAAATAAGTTAGAAATGGAGCAGAGAGATCAAAAAAATAAGTTAGAAATGGAGCAGAGATTTGAGGTGTTGGGAAAGGAAATTAGAGAGGGAAACAAACGGTATGAGGAAGGGATAGTAGAAGTGAGACGAGAAATGGAAATGCAAGGCCAACGACTTGAAGAAAAGCTATGTAGGAGCTGGCAGGAGTTGTCCATCAGCTGCCAAGAAAAATATGAAGAAGTTCAAGTAGAGGTCACAAAAAAATTAAATCAAAACCGAGAAGAAACCAACAAGGAAATAGAATCACTAAAAGAACAACTCACAGATGTTAGAGGGCAGACCGAGCATCAGGAAATGGTTATGGAGGAGAAAGTCTCTAAAATGGGGCAAGATATCTGCCTAAAAATTGAAGAATACGAAGAGGGACAGAAACAGATCAGAGAGGAAATTTCTGAGTTAAAAGAAAACTTGAGTTATAGAAATCATGTTGTTGCCCAAGAAGAAAATGCCATTACAGAAGACATCCAGGAATTGAAGAGAGAAATTACACCAATAAGGGAAGCAAAAATGGACATTGTAGAATGTAACGTAACTACTGGTTCCCAAACCTACAACCAGGGCAAGACAAACACTGTACCAGATATTAGTAAGACTACAGATAGTGTAAAAGATACTTCTAATATAAGGGAGATGAAAATCAACATGGAAAGCATTATGGATAAAGAATCTGAACACTGTTCCATCCCATGCAGGAGTGGTTTAGAGTTAACACTAGAAAATAGACAACCAACTATATATGAATCAGTGACATCATCAATGAATAGTGAGTCAGAGAAAGAAAGTAAGAAGCAAAAAGAATCTGTACATTTTGCACCAGTCGCGTTAAACGATAAGGGAGTGAATAAAGAAAGTTATTTAGATGATCTGGGCGAAACAAGTCAAAAAAATGGAGATATCGTTATATCAAATATAGAAAGAGAACCAGCGGTTAAGGAAGATAAGATTACACATAGTGAGTCAGTTTGTCGGGACTCGAAGTCAAAAAGGGGTTCGAAATTAGAGGAAGATGATTGGGAATTAAATAACGAGATCCCATACGAAGGGAGTGAATTTGCCAGAAGCTTAAAAATGCACCCACGTCAGCCTCTGTTAAGACCAACAAGCGAATGTAATGAGACGTCTGAATCCGAGGATGATGATGACATGTTGGGATATTGGTTTGGCTTTAGTAGTCACGAGCCAAGTATTAAACAACCCCCAGATCCTACTTAAAAATTTATTAGCTATAAAAAAAAAAAAAAAAACATTAAATATATATACTGCATATTTAAAAAAAAAAAAAAAACTAACATGTCTACCCCCTTCTAACTGACGAATATCCATTTGGATATTAATTCAGATTTATTGAGATCTCATGATTTTTTTTTATGATTGATTGGTGATTTAATGTGTGTATTGCTCTTGATATTAATTTTATTGCGCGTATGTTTTTTTTTTTGGTGGTAGGAGAGTCGTAAGTATAAAGGTACTGATAAATAAATCCCTTAGCGCAGCAAGTAAATAAGTTTATGTGCATGGGAAAATAGGAAATTATTTAACAAATTGATAACGAAAATTCAAAGTCATGATTGTAGCAAGGTCATTTTTTTTTAATTGTTTTTTTTTTGTAAGTTTACGGAAATGAAACGGTTGTCTTCAAGTCCCTCACCGTTTCACCAACCATCCTAATAACCCACTCGTCTGTGCTAAGTTCAAACCTGTTTAATAAGTCTAAATTAAGATTTGTAAGCTAAAAATTGCAATCACGGCTATATAAACAGCATTATATACGCACATACGAAAGAACGCTATAAGTGAATAGTATTGCCAGAGTTATAGCGTATAATTTTATCGCGTAATATTTTTAAACAGTAATAATGTAGCGTCAATTTATTAATTTATTACTTAAATTCGTATGTGGGAATATAATCCACCTATATTGAATATACATATATAGCATAGTGGCGTGATTAAAATATTTATTAAATTTTAAGTTTCATTTTTATTATAAACCAATTTAATGTAAAAACACATTGAAAGGGTGATTGATTGCAAATGCGCTGACAAGTTTCTTTTTAAAAAGAAAAAAGATTTTTTTTTCTAAAAATAAAAGTATTTTCGGAGAATTAAAAGTTTAGTAAAGTTTTTGCTGTAAACAATTGTATCAGTATATGCCACACCTGCCTTAGGTTTCTAAAAAAGAAAAGCCAATTTTAAAATAATCTAGCTAATTGATTCTAAATTATTTTGGAGACCTCGCTAATTAAAAATATGTTTACAGCAGGGATTTTACACATAAATTATAAAATCAGAACAAAATTCCTGACTAATTAAAAATAAAATCTAATATCGGATTAAACTGATTAAAATTCGATTTAATTAAAAAGTTGATAATCAGAGAAAAGTTATAACACCTAAAAGGAATGTCAGCATGTTTGAAGTCAACCACTAATTTCATAAGCAAATTAAAAATTTTGTAATCTTGATGGAGATGAAATTCCAAGGTGTGTGGGCTGATAAGGCGATCATTTAAAAAGGCCATGTAAAGTGGAGGAGCCATCTTAGATCTTTACTTTTTGAAACCTTGACAGCTTGAATGCTACATCTGTGAAGTTTTGCCCTCTTTGATCATCGTTAAGCTTTGGAATCCAGCGTGTATCCTGAACCAAAAGCAACCGTGAACATTTTGACATCCAGTTAAGACAATAATTTTTATATCTGTGCGAGAGAAAATGTCGGGCTAAAACAGGCAGCCTTGGCTAAGCTCCAGAGTGAAGGCGACGGGCCTTTACTTCCATCCAAAAACCACCATCACCAGTATGCCGCCATAACAGCTCCGCTCTAACCGTGGGAAGAAGATGATGCCGCAAGCCGCCACAAAGACTCCCGTAACTCCAGCTCAAGTACTACAAGATGACCGGTAACCTCACCATTTCTAACTGCAGTTCAATATATTAATTTTCCTTTAAGTCTAGACTTATAAAATGTATTTTAATTCTAAAATCTTGAATTCAAGTAAATTGCTAAATGTAAAATTTTATTCTTAAATTTAATTATATAATTCTGACCTACTTTCTAATGTTTCCTAACTAAATGATTTTAATAATTTTATTTTCAATTTTCTCACTGCAGTTGTGACTATGGTTTCTTTATTTATTTTTTATTTTTTTAAAAATATAAATTATATGCTAATGCCTCGAAACAGCGGGCATTCAATATTAATAATAAAGAGAAGAGAGAATGACCCCTCTTCATTTAATAATTATTTATCGTAGCTTAATGCACGCTGTTTCGAAACCCTCTTAAATAACTGTTAAGAATTGGCTATGTGCTGATTATTATTTTGACCTTGATTATTTAATTATTTGTTGGCAATTTTAAAATGGGAATCTTGTTTTAACCCAAAGTAAATTTCAATTTAATTTTCACTAAGCAATATCCAAGCCTTGAATAAGTATATTTGTTATTTATTTCATTTTGTAAAAGCCCTCCAAATATACTTTTTTCCCCCCTTTTTTGTTTTTATTAATTAATCGCGTAATCAAATGTGTTATTTGAGATTGAAACTAGAAAGCAAAGAATATTTAAAAGTACGCCCACGTATAGCATATGATATTAAAAATGCTATATTAGAGTTGGCGCTAATGATTCCACTGATTAGCTATCGTTCTCGTGGCTAAATATTAAATTATTTCAACTCTTTTGCTTGGCGGATGTGATAATTTTATTATACATTTAAACTTTCTCGTTATGTTGCATTTTTCTTTAAGATGGGACTCGGAACGGCCATCCCTCTTACACTCCTTGGGTCGCACACGAATAAGACCTGACGTCAAATTCCAGGCAATAGTGTTAGCTACCCCAACCCTCTTTAGCAGCATGGCGATCGGTCATAGGGCTCCGGTGTTGATCACAAAACCCTAAATAGTAATCCATCCGCAGAGCAACATTTATTATAACTGTTTACCAGCGCTATAGCGCATTGGTTCTTTTGGTTGCCAACTCTTCCTCCCTTAAATTAAGTTTCAGCCATTGTCTGACATATTCAAGAGCTAGTTTCGGTCTCATGTACAATAGTTTGAAATAATAATATTATAGATAAAATTGACTTTAAATGTTTCACATATATGAGAAAACAAGGCTTCGTCTGATTGCTTAGCTGAAAACCATGGAATAAGAGGGATTAGCATAATCTGCCCCATAGCTACAATGCAGTGACTGATCAATAAGATAAAGCAAATGATGAAAACAATATTTAACTTCATCAAATAAAATAACAAATGTAAAATAATTTTAATTGTAAGGAGAGAAGGTTAAAGCGCTCTCCAAAATGTTAGATGCTACGCGCATTTTAATTGTAAAATGCAAGAATAATATAGATAAAATCGTCAAATTTAATCTGCAAAAATAAACATACAATTTAATAAATTACTCTGATCTCGATCTTATTTATTTCAATCCAATTCAAAATTCTCTATATTATATATGTGATTTCCGATGCATTAATTAGTTTTAAATATATACAGTTAATAAATTCCATTTTTTGTTTGTTATGAGTCTCATTGCTTCTCCGTGACCTATGTCGGCCGTGTGGAAAGAGGTATACTACGTGTAAGTTCAAGGTGGTCATTCGTAGGGTCTTGAGTCTTGGAATCCTGGCTTACGAGTTGAAGTGCGGTCGGACTCGGGATGTTACAGTCCTAGTCTGGTCAGCTTCGGTCTCTTTTGCTTGGATTCTGAATTCTGTTACGCGAATGTACAAACTTGACTGTTACAATACAAAACATTACTCATTTTGCATTATTCAGAGTCAGAAATAATGAAATACAAATTTAAAACATTTCCAATTTATGAGCCCATGGAAAGTAGAATGTTTACCCAGTCTATATCCATGTTACATTTTCTTACCATGAGACAAGTTTTGATTATTGTATAGGTAATAATAAAAGAGTATATGATGATATTATATTGTAAAACCATCACAACTTCTGCCACTCACAAATAATCATTAACCAGAAAAAAAAACCAGTTTAATAAATGATAATGAGAAAAAGAACCATTCTGTAAAGAAATAACAGTATGATTTAATCTAATGTCTGTGAAGAAAATATATCTCAAAAATTGCACCAATATATAATCACTAATAACATGTTCTTTTTAAATTTCACACATTTATTCAAATAACTATATAAATTCACAAACCATTTAAAAAATATAACTTGTGCATCAATATATTCAGTGTACAGACTTGTGTTTTGATCGATTAATTTTGGTCATTATCAAGACCCTTTCTTACAACAAATATATATAAGACAGTTTGAGGGATTACTTCACTTTTAGATTTATACAATACTATACAAGAATGTGATTATCTGTAGACTCAATATCATCACTGCTGATGCTAAGACTGAGTAACCAGCTATAGTTCCTGACCATCATTTCTATCAAGCATGTCTACGCAAAGTGAGGTTCTATTGTTATTTAAAATATATCTGACATACTGCAAATTAGAGGGTCATTTATAAAATGAAGAACATCACTGAGCAGTGATTGTATATATGTGTGGGAGATGGTGATCTGCACTAACTGATGAGTGCTGCTTCAGCACAAAATACTTATATTGGAGATCATTTATATTTTTCACATGTATGTGGCCATGTGTATCAGTTGTATAAGATGACTTGGAGAGCAGTAGAAAGTTGGAAAGTGTGTATATATATATATATATTAAAAATAAGATTACTTAAAAAACGAAAAAAATAGGATTACAGATAATAGATTTATTTTAAATTGTTAATATATATATATATATATTACAATTGCATAAAGAATATATGTAAACATATATACACATTAAAAGCATAAAGCTAAACTAGTCAATAAGTAATCAAAATTACCCCAAATTCACAACTCAAAATAAACTCTAAAACAGTATCAATTGATCAATTGTTTAACTGCTACAAGAAGACTTCTCAAGTCTGAAAAACTACAAAATAACATAAATAGTCAAAATAAGAATCATAGATCACATGACCCAATTCTTTTAAGCTTGTAAGATATAAACAATGAGCATTGCCAATTGCTCAACAAGCTTTGTGATCAATGCTTAGCCAGAGAAAGCATTTAAAATATCTCTGTCAGGAACTGCCTCCCCAACCTCTGACCATGGTTTTGTGCTTTCACACTCCCCAGAGAGGCACTAGGGTAGCTTAAGAGAATTGGATCATGTGATCTATGACTCTTATTTTGACTATTTATAGTCTCTGCTTTAAGTCTTATGGGATGTTATATTGCTAAGACTACTAATATATGGTATGGTTAAAGATCTCTTAGTTCCATATAGCTATTTGAGTTGGATAGCTGAGTTTGAAAACATGTAGGTGTCTGAAAATTTCAAATTTTCCACTCAATAGATAACTTTTAGATAAATGCTGTCTTTGGGTTGGTATTTTACATCTAGTGTCTGAAGCTACCCTAGCGCCTCTCTGAGGAGTACCAAAGCACAAAACCATGGTTAGAGAATTGCAGAGGGTTCCTGACAGATATTTTAAATGCTTTCTCTGGCTAAGCATTTATCACAAAGCTTGTTGAGAAATTGGCAATGCTCATTGTTTACAAAATAACATATTTAAACCAAACATTACCCACAGTTTTTCTTATCCCCAGTACATCCTTAATATTAAAAAACTTTTAAATAAGTTAATTTCTTCGGAATCATAAATTTTTAATAATAAAAATTATTTAATTCTTCTTTTTATTTCATTTCTCTCATAGAAGACAACCTTAGCTTAAATAAAAGAATAAAGGTACATACATGTAAAATTAGAAATAAATATCTTACTTCTGCTCTATATCCATGAAAAATATACAGGTCACACTATTAAGTTTGATAAAGCTATGGTTGTCTTCTTCGACAAAATGAAATAAAAATAATTAAAGAATTTTTATTATTAAACATTTAAGATTCTGAAGCAATTTACTTATTTAAAAGTTCTTTTAATATTAATGGTGTATGGGAGATGAGTGGAATTACATGTAATGTTTAGTTAAATATGTTTTTATTTTGTAGTTCTTTAAACCTAAAAAGTCTCCTTGTAGCAATGAAACCATGGGTAGTGTTTTGGAGTTTATTTTCTTGGCTAGTCTGGTTGATTTGTGAATTTGGGGTAATGTTGATTACAAACACACACATTTTGAGATCATCAAGTTGATAAACAAATAGAATTTAGTATATATGGCAAGTATTTTATTTTATGGCCATCATTTGTGTTAATTTAATAGAAATTGAAAATAAATCTGCAATTTAAGTATAAACTCAAGTCATATAAATATTGTTATTAACATTAAGATAACTATTGTTATTGTAAATTAAATCAAACCAAATTTTATAGCAATATTTACTTCACTTTACATTATTTATTTTAATTTAAAATAAATTTATATTTATTTTAGATGGAGATGAAGTAAAAGTTACTAAGATATATAAAGTAAAAGGTATTTCTTTTTATTTATTTTACATAAGATATGATAATTAAAGATATTCATTTATTACGATACCATCATGTTTTATTTTATTTTATATATAAGAAATATAAACAGAGTTGTAAAACGCATTACAGAACATCTTTTGTATAGAATTATAATTAAGTGTTTTTAACATATTTCAATACGATAGAATGAAATTGATAACATTTTCTACATATTAACACCATTGTCAACTATATTTATATTAGTAAAGTTTAATTTTTTTATATAAACGTTTTAAACGTTTAACCAATAAAAGATAATACCATTTTTATTATTGTTATAGCACCTTGAGCATGTTTTCGACTTTAAAAATAGTTCAGAGTCATAGCACTTGTATTTTGCCTTGGAAAGCAATACAACATTTGAATATAGTGCATCTTATGTAAATGCCATATTTACATATTCCATTTCTGTGATAAGAGAGTGCAGGATTCTTTTTTTATTTATAGCATGGGCATTATTAGCAATGCATCTTATGTAAATGCCTTATTTACATATTCCATTTCTTTGACAAGGAAGCACATGCTGTTTTTTTATTTATAACATAAACATCATTAGCAATAAACTATGCTTCCTTGAGTTTACACTTTCTATCAACACACTCAGAGCTAATTACATTTACTCTGCTGGGTCAAAAGTGTGGCAGTATTCCTGCTTGTCTACTTGAAATACTGATTTATATTTTGAAGTCTTTTTTGCATGGCTATATAAATATTTGTACGGTGCCATGCTCATGGCAATATTTGCCTGCAATTCACCATGACACACTGTGTGACAAAAAAGAAATTGCTTCCTTGAATTTAGCTTTCTATCATCTTGATCAGAGCAAACTAATTTTACTCTCACAGGATTATAAGTGTGACTGCATTCTTTCTCATGTTCTAAAAATATTAATTTATATTATGAGTTCTTATTTGCATGGCTATACAAATATTTTAGCTGTAGCAATATCTGGCTGTAGTTCACTCTAATAAACTGTATGGCAGGAGAAATTGCTATGCAATATTTTGTATATCCCCTGGGTAGTTTTTCTCTGGATGTATTCTATTCTTTGGATTATTTATTAATCTATGAGGGTCTACTGCAAATATTTGTATAGCTACAAAGACACTCAAAAATATAAGTCAGTATTTCTAGAACATATTTGAGATCATACTTTTGGCCCTTCAAGAATAAAAGTAGTTTGCTCTGAATGGGTTAATAGGAAGCATAAATTAAAAAAATCATAACTCATTGCTAATAACACTACACTATAAATCAAAACGAAAACTGTGTTTCCTTATCAAAAAAATGGAATATGTAAATATGGCATTTTCATAACCTGCACTTTATTTAAATGTTTATTCCTTCCTGAGGCAAAATAGGAGAACCTATGATCCTAACCATCAAGATTAAAAGCATGTTCATCAAGTAGTAGTAGTAGTAGGAGTAGGAGTAGGAGTAGTAGTAATAGTAGCAGCAGTAGCAGCAGCAGCAGTAGTAGCAGTAGCAGTAGTAGCAGCAGCAGTAGTAGTAGTACTAGTAGTAGTAGTAGTAGTAGTAGTAGTAGTAGTAATAATAATAATAATAATAATAATAATAATAATAATAATAATAATAATAATAATAATAATAATAATAATAATAATAATAATAATAATAATAATAATAATAATAATAATAATAATAATAATAATAATAATAATAATAATAATAATAATAATAATAATAATAATAATAATAATAATAATAATAATAATAATAATAATAATAATAATAATAATAATAATAATAATAATAATAATAATAATAATAATAATAATAATAATAGATCCTGCAGCAAATCTCTGCTGAAGGTAAGAAGCAAACCTTAAGCTCTTCGATGTAAGTATTTAAATTTTTCTTTTGTTTCAAGTTGTTATTCGCAAAACAAACATAATACAGGACAAATTGAATCATATAATAAACAAGCATGGCGTCACATCAAGAAGCAAACGACGTAAATTGCGCTCAAACAAACGGCGATAAAATGAAAACTGCCACTATCGCAAAAACATACGCAAACGTAACAAAAATAAACCAGCAGCTTCACAGCATCGAAAAAAGTCCAGCATTAACACAGACAGCAAGATTTAGGAAGGTAAATCAAGCCGACATAAATAATTTAAACCTCATGGAAAACAATAATGAAGAGTCCTCCCCAACGATATGGAATCAAGATGAACTGCAAAAAATAAACGTTAATTTCAACAGCACCATCCCAAAAAAATTATTCGCAACTTTCCAAAATTTTTTTTCACCGAGATCATTAGTGTTAGCTGTCACTGATAGGAATTTAACACTCTATAAATTCCCCAGAGAGCTTCTTTACGAGGAGCTGACAGCAACAGCATTATGGGATACAGCCTCTAGTATTGGAGAGCATCCAAACTCGCGATACGTTGCAATTCAGTTTTTCGATGAACATCAGCGTGCAAGATTTCAAACTAAAGTAAAAACTTTGGGAAGCTACGCGCTAATAATAGTCGATCAAAGCTTGCAAAACTATTGTAACGGAATAATTAAAAACACTTACTTCAGATATACTATTCAGGATTTTCAAAAATTAGCACAGTCATTTGGCAAAGCTATTTATATAAAACAAATCTACTTATCCGACACCCCCATACGGGTTTTCAGCAACAACTTTCATTTCAAAATAAAGCTGAATGACAATGTAAACCCGGAGGATATTCCAACACAAATAATTGACCAGAATGCAATACTGATTATTCACATAAAAGGATTAAGGCCGAGATGTTTTGTGTGCGGTGAAACCGGACACTTAGAAATCGATTGCAACACCAAAATCAACCAAAAAAAAAACCAACAGAGCTCTGAAGATCAACCAACAGAAGCTCACCAACCGGAATCAAACAGTACAAAACAGATAACGAAAACAACTAATAAACAAAAAATTAATAAAAAAACCACAGATCAACAGCAATTGAATAATAAAAAAACTGCACACACGTTGCCAGCACCTGAAATTCTGGATTTATCAACAAAATCAACCAATAGAATTCAAACCCCCACTGATAAAAAAACAGAAAGTCGACAACCTCAACAGGCTCCAATGGAAAAAATAGTGCACAATCTAAGTCAGCCTACCAAAAATACTGATGAAAAAGAGATAATAAAAGAACAAATAAACTCACACAGTAATAGTGATCAAGTAAAAATATATATAACACACCAAACACCCAATATTAAAAATAATACAACAATGGAAATTATGAAAGCTATCACCCCAAATATGCCTCAAATCACCAAAGCTGACACAGAACAAAAAAGAAGACCAGGCCGCCCACCAAAGAAAAATAGAGGGCCCAAAAAAAATAAAAACAGAAGCCAACCTTAGCCTTTCTGATCACAACAATACAACTACAGTGGAAACAGATAAAGATCTGGAAATGGAATATGAGAATGAATGGGAAGAAACACCAGATCAACCCTAATATTTAAATCTCAATCAAAAAACATATAATGAAAATAAAAATTGTGGCAATCAATGTCAGGGGTTTGAACTCAACCTCAAAAATTAATAAGTTAAAACATTGGATCAAGGATATACAACCACACTTGCTTGGTATACTTGAGACAAAAATTTATGCTGGATCACAAACTGACCCAGCCAAACATTTAAATATGGAAGGTTTCTGTGCATACTCCAGAGACTCTTCCTCTCCCTCAGCTGGAACTGGACTCATAATTGCTAGAAATTGCCCATTCACAACGTTCAAAATAATTCACATTGACATGACCTTATTAATTGCAACCTTCAACCAAAAAAGCATAACAATAAATCTGGTTTTTGTATATATGCCTTTACAGGATAAAAAAATAGATACCATAATTGCAAACATTAATTCAAGGTTAGCTAGAACTTCAAACCCAACCATCTTAATTGGAGATTTTAATTTAAAATATCAGGAATTTACCCAACGTTGGCTTCACAGAATAAACATACCACTAATGAATGGCCAAGATTTTTTGCCAGATGATGCCATCTCTTTCCACAATAATCGCTTCTCTTCACTTATTGATCTGTGCTTTTATTCTCCAATGCTTCACCATCTTATTGAAATAAAACTAACTCCCTCAACTTTTTCCGATCACTCAGCTCAAATAGTCGCAATTGACTGTGACCAAATTCAAATATCACCCTTTCCACTTACAAGAACAATAAGAGTTTTACTCCCAGAAACAACCCCTGAATTTCTGTTCTCTGAGACCTACATAATGCTAAACAAAATCAAAGATATGACTTTGAACCCGGTCCAGATATATCTAGCATTTATGGAGATGTTGTCCTTTAACATCAACCATATAACAAAAAAACAACCTCCACCATCAAGACTTTCATCTCTGGCAGATCAGTTACACCAGAGAATAATCATGATTAACCCATCACACTGCACCCAGCAGTATATATTCAAGCTTACACATGCATACAATAAAGCATGTGATGAACTCAAAAGCTATCTGAAGATAAAGAAAAGCAAGGTATGCCTAACCAGGCCACACACTTGGACAAGAGATTATATAAGATGGGTGCTGGGGAACCAACCAGATGTAAAAGTGCCAATGGCACTATATACAAAAAGTGGAACATATGCAGGACACAATATGATTATGCCAATTTTTGAATATTTTAAAGAGAAATTACAAGAAAGACAACCATATAAAATACCACATAATCTGTTTGGCCCACCAGAGACAAAAACCCCATTCACAAAAGATCTATTCACAACAAAACTAAATACTATTCGAAACGCTTGCCATCCAGGTAGTCCTGGAGTTCCATTGTTTGTATTAAAGCATCTAAGCAAATTCACAACAGAATATGTGTGTCAGTTAGCAAACCATCTAGTGCAACAAATTCAACTCATGGAGGGTGTCTATCCAATAGCCATAGTACCCTATAATAAAAAGAAAGCAATTATTCCACCTATTACAGACCTCAGACCAATATCTATGGGACCTTTGCCGATCAAAATTATGGAGAAAATTATTAAAGATAAAATTGAACCGTATATAATGCCACTTATCTCCGAAGCACAATATGCAAAGAAAAACTCTTCAACAACAGAAGCAGCTTTATTCTTCAAAGCAATTCTAGCAACAGTAAAACAGCGGAAAAAATACGGACCCGTTGTTGTGCAGCTTGATATAGAAGCTGCATTTGACTCAGTCAATATATACACACTTCTAAAAATGCTAAAAGACACAGAAATTCCTAGAACACATCTATATATAATTGCTAACCTGCTTCTGAACAGAGAGATCCATATAACTTTAAATGGAAGAAACTCACCATCTTTCACACCCACCAAATCTATATCCCAAGGATCCCCTCTTAGTTCACTATTGTTTATATTTTACATCAATTCCCTTATTAAAAGCATACAAAATGCATTTACTGGGATCGGGATGCCAGACACAATACAGCGCACTACATGCATCACCTATATGGATGATGTTACCATATTCCTAACATCAAAAAAACAAATACCGCAACTCCAAAAGATATTACAAGAATACTCACAAAAATATGAATTATCATTTAATCCAGCAAAAACCACAGCCTGGTCTCTATACACTGGTAAACCATGTACATCAATTTACAAATCAAAACCAAACTCTTTCCTTGGGTTCCCATTTCATATGGGAATTACAGGAATGAGATGTCATATCCAAAATAAACTTAAAGAAGAAGCCACAAAAATTATAAACTCCTTGTCCAAGGCATATCTTTCACTATATTCCAAAGTACAGTTAATTAACCAGCTTATCGTAACCAAAATAACTTACTATGTACCAGTTATTTCATTCTCAAAGGGGTTCATTTCAAAAATTAAAACCATATATAATAAACTACTTTGGCCAGAAAAACAGTAGCAATTTCCACAAAAAAACTTAGCCAACCTCTAATAAAAATGGACTTGGCTTGCACAACATCAATGTTTTTCATATACAGAAGTTAAGGAACTCAATAATCACAATACTTGCCAAATACTCCAAAATTAACCACTTGCTAGAAGTTACTCCAACAGATAGACCACCTCCAAAAGGTTCCTTTTTCACCAACATTATATACCAATGCAAAACCACAGACAAGATTCCAGAACAGTATTTGAATAAATATTCATACTGGGATATTTATGGTTTAATAAACAGAGAAGCAGATATTAATGTTATACAACCTATGCTAGGAATTAACAACAAGAGACTACTCAAGGAATATAAAAAATGGTCTCTAGAGCCCAAATACTTTGATTTTATCATGAAAATCAATCTCATTGCCTTGCCAACAACCCACTTTCTTTATCATAAAAGAATGTATATATCTATTTACCCCTTCTGTGGACTCTGCCATCAAGCAGAAGAGACACTGGACCACTTTATTTATCAATGTGTAGCACTTAACCAAACACAACAGATGATGTGTAACACCTACAGAAAACCGGGTACAATCATTAATCACATAATAGCTGCTTTTCAGGGAAGATCAATACCTAGCATTAGGGCAGCCACATTTGTTCTATATGCGTATTGGTGCACTCGATGTACTTTCTTAATTGGCAATAACACCAGACGACACCCAGCTACATTTAGCAACAAACTGCTACACATTTGAAATAGAGATAAAATAATAACCAACCCCCACTTATATGCAGCAACATGGTCATTGTTAAAACAACCATCAATGCTGTGAATGCTGCAAAGAAAAACTATCATACAACTAACATTCAAAGTGACATGCGGACAAAACTAAATAAGCTCCTCAAACGTTAGAACTCTGATTATTTTTGCTTTTTTTTAATTTTTATATTGTTATAGTCCATTAACCACAAAGTGTAACCACTAAATTCATTTATATGTGTTTACCCTAATATTATTCATTGTATGTTAAATTTCAAATTTTTCTAGATGTAAACTTATGTAAACCATTGAGATCAATAAAGCCCTTTATTGAAACGTAATAATAATAATAATAATAATAATAATAATAATAATAATAATAATAATAATAATAATAATAATAATAATAATAATAATAATAATAATAATAATAATAATAATAATAATAATAATAATAATAATAATAATAATAATAATAATAATAATAATAATAATAATAATAATAATAATAATAATAATAATAATAATAATAATAATAATAATAATAATAATAATAATAATAATAATAATAATAATAATAATAATAATAATAAAAAAAAATAACTACATCTCTATCCTGCTTGGGATATGTGGGCCCATAAAGAGCAACGTAACACTAAAAACACAAATAAATACACATATTGGCAAATACAAAATCTACTGTTTCCAAACCAAACACAAATAATCAACCCACAGTACTAAGAATATATAATGACTAATTGTTAAGCAAGTTCAAAATATATTGCTTGGAACCTAAATTATTTTGATTTTATTATGAAACATAACCCAAATTTTTTACCAATAATACACTTTATTTAGTACAAAAGATTTTTCACAAATATTGATTCACTATGTATGCTATGTCACAGAAAGGATAAAACACAAACCCACTTCCTATATAATTGTCTAGCTCTAGAAAACGTGTGACTAATGATGCCAAACAACTATAGACAAAATGGTACCACATTAGGTAACATACTAGATGCATACACAACACCAGCAATACCAATAATCTGTGCAGCCATCTTCAGCTTATATGCATACAGGTATACCTGTTGAACATTCACATTTAAAAACAATCCAAGAAGACACCCCAACACCTACTTCCACAAGACATTTTCATGACAACATGGTCTCTCTTCAAAATGCATTCAGCATTATGACAAAGACTAGAATTAGTACTCTCAAAAAAATAAATTTCGAATGAGATCAGCTAACACAGCCCCATTGATAGCCAATCATCATATCAATTAATGTTTTTTACTTGGTTGAACAAGGTAACTTTCAGAATCAAGGCTAAACCAATATTAAATACATTTTTTATATAAAAAAATATACAAACCATTATACAATTACAAATATCCAGTAACGCCCTCTGTTTTAAAAATCTATATCTCAATAATAGCGAACTTTAAAATGATACTCTATTATTTAAAATGATACCCTATCTAGGTATCATTTTAAAGTTCGCTATTATTGAGATATAGATTTTTAAAACAGAGGGCGTTACTGGATATTTGTAATTGTATAATGGTTTGTATATTTTTCTATAATTATTTCAGTTAGTGTTAACAGTAACTTTATTTTTTATATAAGTATGTGTAACCCTAGTGTAACTTTATTTGATGTAACCAATTGATACTTAATAAATTTGCTTCGAAACATAATAATAATAATAATAATAATAATAATAATAATAATAATAATAATAATAATAATGAAATGATGATGATGATAATTATAATAATAATAAACAATAAGTAATAATAATAATAATAATAATAATAATAATAATAATAATAATAATAATAATAATAATAATAATAATAATAATAATAATAATAATAATAATAATAATAATAATAATAATAATACATATTTTAGTATATAATGGAATGTTTCAGGTGATATTAATATTCTTTTTTCTTCAGATATTCTGATCAGTGATAATACTAAAAAAAAAAATAAACTGATGAATGATTTTCATGTTATTTTTAGATTTGAATTTAAAGTAAAACCATAGCTAACAAGGCAAGGCTATTCTATCAAATTATCACAGTTACTAGAAATGTTAAATATTTATTTAAAAGAACATTTCTAATATGTCCAATTTGTCTTGAGGGGAAGATTATGAATTATTTCAAGCATTATAGATTATCACAGATGTTGAATTATGGACTTATTTGTGATTAGTATGTAAGCAGCTTTAAAAATTTTTTTTTACTTTTACTTTTTTGCTCTTTGCCCAACTTTCTTATCTTTTCTTAATAAAATATATGTCAAGCTGAGAGGCTAGCACAGCCATCTTGCAAGCAAGCAGTTGGTTACAGACAGTTGTTGCCGGTTCACCTCCTGGCTGATGCTAAGACATATGAAAAAACAACAACATATGTTTAGTTGTCACATGACTTAAAAGGATCTTATTTTTTTCCAAATGCAGTATTTTGTGTATTAATAATATTATCAGCTACTTATTAGATTAGAAATTTCTGTAGTGTAATTTTCATGACATCATCCTCATACAGAATAGGAACTGTTTTATATCCTGCTTGAAGGTGGTATAATGATACAATACAGGAGTTTTATTGATAATTATTTTGTGCTCTTTTAATCCTTTTTAATTCAATTACATTTTTCACTGGCTGTATTTAATTTCACATTAACTTGGCATTTAATAGAAGCATGTCTAGCTCTTCAGCATTTTAAAGTTTATACTGAATAGGATTCTCTGTTGTATACTGTGATTTTAAAGCTGTTCTGATGTTATATTACTTGCAGATATTTTTTTAGTTGGCCTTCTATGCTTTTATGCTTGACTGTATGTGCTAAATAATTTCTGGTGCATGTGATGGGAAGTTTTTTCAGAAAAACTTTTTAAGCATTCTTTGACTTTGAGTTCATATAAGAAGGATATAAATTAATAAACATAAAGTAATTAATTTCACTGAGCCAACTTCAGCCAAACACTCTCAGAATCATAGTTCTGAATAAAGTTATGCAGAACAGTTAGCCTTACATAACTGATATTATGTAATATGTAAATGAGGCTCAATATGCAAATAAGGCAATTAGAATCCACTTGTTGATGGAATGTAGATCATTTGTAATTGCTCAAGCCTCTTTGAACTGTCTTTACTTATTGTCTCTTTCCAAGCAATTTGTTCTAACATTGAACAGAGTAAATGAGTGACCCATAACAGGTTCATGATCAAGAGATAATGATTTGTATTCATGCTTCTGTTTAGCTTTACTGCACAAATATGCATATTGGGAAATTTTCATGGATCTATTTGCACAAGATTCCCTATAATACACAGAACTGCAGGAACGGTTAGTACATGCAATTTTATAGACCACTTGAGGAGTATGCTCCACAGTTTAAATATCCTTAGAATTTTTTAATGAATTATTAAAAAAGGATAGTGATCTAAAGCTAACATTGTACAAGTTGGAGCAAATGTTTCTAAAATTATTTGCAATGGGTGATGCAAACCTATCCATTCTTTAGCATATTACTAATGTTTTTAATTTTATTTACATCGGTGTAAAAATTCCCAACTGTTTTAATAAGCATATTATGATTATAACCAAGCTCTATTAGATCATTATATCTGCAGCTATATTGATTTTTTTTGCCTTTCTCATAGTTGCACAGATTTTTATTTCTATACAAAAAATATTTAAAACCAGCAGTTTGTGTTCTATTGAGACTTTTGACATATGATGAATGGCTCCTTTTATTTGTAAAGGTTTTATCTTCATTTTAAAGTTGAACTTATTTTTTAATTTTTTGAATACTGTGTCTCATTTACATATTGCATCACATCAATTATGTAAGCTTATCTGTACTGCATAACTTTATTCACCACCATGATTCTGACTGTTTTGCTAAACGCTAACCCAGTGCAATTAATTCGTTTGTTTATTAATCTACACCTTTTCATCTGAACTCGAAATCAATGAATGCTTAAGAATTACATAGTTTCAGAAAAGAGTTGATATTTGAGATTCCCCAAAACATGTAAAAATGCCAGTGTTCTTCTTGTTAATTGAGTTGTAAATTTAATTAAAGAAAATATGTTACTGATGTCTGTCTAGAATTTTCTAAAATGCTTTACTATTTAACTATGTAATAAATCTACCATAAATAGAAGACCACACATTAAGGAAGAAAAAGTAATATTCATGTCTGTGATTTCAAGCTCTTTCAAGTAAATGTTGATCTGGGGTGAAAGTAATGAACTCATATTGATTTCATGATTTTTGTTGTAACGAAAGAAAGTATTTTGTTGTTATGCATAATGATGAGTTTCATTATTCTACATAGTAAGAATTGTTCTATTTTACAAGCTATTATAATCATTCATTTTTTATAATATACAATGTTTTATTACAAGTTATAATTATGAACAAACTTCCCATATCCAAACTAAAAAACATGTCAATTCTTTCTATCTTCATGAATAATCAATTTCACAAAATACTTAGAATCCCTAATAGAAGGCCAGTTCTTGAATGTCAAAGGAATAAGAACTTTAAGAAGATATTTTGACATGTTGAGTTTCCAGAACTAATACTAAGTCTTAATGGAACATGATTGTTGTGGACTTTATAAGTAGATCGTAAAGATATGAAATTTTGATGAAATAATGTTTTCAGATTAGTGGGCAATTTCTCAGTAGTGTTGTAGCTTTGTTTCTGTAACTGGTAGAGAAATTTTTGCTTTATTTTGTACTCACCTGCTTTGAAGAGTTGCCTTCCTCTATTGTAGTAATCAGTATAGCAATAATTTTGGAATCAGGAGAAACCATTGTAGATTCAGTATAATACGCAGCTTTTTTAGAGCAAACCACAATAGCTGTTATCTAATCAGAAAAATAATTAAATGGTGCGATGATAATGTTTAATCATTTTACCATAACAGAAGATTCAGTATCTGGTACTAAGTTTTTGAATTGATGGAAATGCTAAATTATATGGCAGAGCTGGAGGTTAGATATGCTCATATAGACTTACGATTTTCTTCTTTTGATCTTAGTATGTTTTCTCACAAAATTTAGAACATTATTTTTTGTGGTGATTGAAAAATTCTTATGAAGTTTCTTAAGTATGTTTATTTTTTAGCACTTTTTATTTCTGATGGATCTGTATTTATTCTTTATCATAACCACCCTTTACTTGATATATAGTATATAATTTTTTGTTTGTGTTCTGATCTATCGTGTCAGCCGCCTGATTGTGTTGATGCTAACCAAAAACACATTAATATAACGTTTCCGGGTTAGCGATTCTCTATTAATATTGACTTCTTTTTTTGTTTACAAATTTTACTTCCTTTTGTTTTTAAATTATTTTTCCAAATATTTTTGACAATGGGACAATAATAGTTGTTTTTTAATTTTTATTTACAAGAGAGTCTTTTTCGGTGTATGTTCAAATAGTAATTTGGGTTTTTAAATAGTATTACTGTTTTTTAAAATTTGATTGACAAAATTCAAGAGAGAACAGGTTTTTTAAATGTATCTTTAAATAATAATTTACATTACTTTTATTGGTTTACATTTGATTGACAACAATTCCTGGGAGGGGTGTTTTTGTGTATGATTAAATAATAATAATTTAAGTTACTTTTATTTTACATTTGATTGACAACACCAATTTTACTTTCTTTCATTTATAAATTGTTTTTCCCAAATAATATTTTTAACAATGGGACAATAATAGTTGCTTTTTGATTTTTATTGACAAGTGTGTCTTTTTTTGGTGTATGTTCAAATAGTAATTTAGGTTATGTTTAAATAATAATTTACATTACTTTTATTTTTCATTTGATTAACAACAATTATTGGGAGAATGGATTTTTTGTGTATGTTTAAATAAAAATTTAAGTTACTTTTATCTTACATTTGATTGACAACAAATTTTACTTTCTTTCGATTTTAAACAGCATTAAACTGTTGCACATGCGCTTTGGATTTTAACTATAAAATGAATGAATACTAACACTTCAAACACATGATAAAGTCTTTGGAAAAGATGAATGAATACTAACACTTCAAACACATGATAAAGTCTTTGGAAAAAATATCTTTTCCAAAGACTTTATCATGTGCTTGAAGTGTTAGTATTCATTCATTTTATAGTTAAAATCCAAAGCGCATGTGCAACAGTTTAATGCTGTTTAAATATTACAGTTTATAAACATCGCGCTATATAAAATAATTGACTTATTTCTTTCGATTATAAATTATTTGGTTTCCCAAATAATATTTTTTGACAATGAGACAATAATAGTTACTTTTTAATTATTATTGACAAGAGGTTTTTTTTTTTTGGTATATGTTCAAATAGTAATTTGGGTTATGTTTAAATAATAATTTACATTACTTTTATTGGTTTACATATGAATGACAATAATTAGTAGGAGGGTTGTTTTGTGTATATTTAAATAATAATTTAAATTATCCTTTTATTTTACATTTGATTGACAACATATATTGGGAGAAGGGGTGTATGTTGAAATAAAAACTTAAGTTACTTTTATTTTATATTTGACAAAAGCCATTTGGAATCCCTCAAACAAGCTGCCTTTATGAAGTGAACATTTCCATAGGCAAGAATGAGACTTACAAATGAAAGGCCAAAGACGTTTATGGACCTCAAGTTGCATATATTCACCACATAAACATCTCTTTTCTTTCATCAGGTTGTTTTTCTGCTGTAGAAATGTTACAATGCTGACTTCCATGTCTGGCAATTTCCATATTTTCAAGTTTTCTGTGTTCAAATTAGCCATATTCTTGGTCTCGGAAAATTACTCGCTAAAATATGACTTAAAGCGTGATTGTCAAATTATTGCATTACCCCACCTTAATAAAGAATTTAGGAGGGTTACAGCTTTCTGAGGAACAATCACAACACTGTTAAAAAATAACAGTACATCAATTGATATGAAAAAAAAAGTCTCAATGAAAATAAATAATTTTGACACGATGAACTTAACACACTCTCATGTGATACTGTTAGATAAAATACATAACACAGCATTTCAATATAGTGTGTAACAAAACAACTATGGCATTTTCCTCTGCTTTTAACATAGGAAAAAGCCACAGTGTTAGCTGCCAGCCAAGTTAACACTCTTTCAGGTTTTATCATAGAAAGAAGGCTTAACTCCAAGTTAACACTCTTTTTAGATTTTAGCATAGAAAGAAGACTTAAATCTGAGATAACACTCTTTGGTTGTTATAACGTAATCGGGCTTGGCCACATGATCACATGCTGGCTAGCCAAAACACCTAAAAAATGCCATTTACAAGGCCTGACTTACGGCCATAGAAAACATATATGTTTGTCTTAGCCATTAGAATGCCATTTTTGCTGATGTAAGACAGAAATAATACGGCCTATTTCTGCTTTGTGACAATTATTGTGAATACACACACTTATATTTCGTGTACAGTTTGATATATATATATGTGTTTAGTTGAATTAGTCAAATTTTTACAATCTACCTTACACAATATTTGTATTTCTAATTAATTTAATAAACATGAATTTATAGTAATTTTATAAAAGGCCACACCCTTGTTTAGAGAATGTGTAAGGTGTAAAAGTTTTCCGAGTGTTGTTAAAAAAAAAGTCGGCCAATATCACGTGCGAAATCTTGTTTTCACATGAAATACCATGTAGGGATTGCATGTTTGTTTCTGCTGTCCAAAAAAAAACCTGCATTTGATCAGTTAACATATTTTTTTTTTCTTTTTGGTTATTATTTGTTTTTTTTTTTTGAGAAAAAATGTTTCGATTTGATAAAAAGTAATAAATAGAAAGCACAAGTAAAATAAAATAAAAAAAAATTATTTATTTGAAAAGTACACAGTTGTTTTTATTTTTTTGTTTTGTTTTGTTGTGTTATGTATAAAGCAAGAGTTATTGTTTTAGAAAGACATCGCAAAATAGACAGCAAAAATCAATAAATCAATCCCCTCCCACCAAAAAAGTTTAAATTTATGTTTTAAAAATAAAAATTTATTTCAATCAATCAATTAATATAATGATTTCTATATATTTTACTTTAGCATTACAAACAACAGAACAGTAAAACTAAACCTAACCCTAAACTAACCCTAAACTAACCCTAAAACTAACCCTGAACTAACCCTAAAACTAACCCTAAACTAACCCTAAAACTAACCCTAAACTAACCCTAAACTAACTTTAAACTAACCCTAAAACTAACCCTAAAACTAACCCTAACTAACCCTAAAACTAACCCTAACTAACCCTAAAACTAACCCTAACTAACACTTAACATAACTCTACACAGTTGTTTTGTTATGTAGAAAGCAATAATTAAACAAAATACATCGCTAAATAGACATCGCAGAGTAGCAGCTTGGTCAAAAAACATCACTTTAAAAATAAAAGAAAAGGTTTTCATTTACTAAATACCAAATTAAAATTAAACAACTTTTTTAATAAAAAGTCAAGGGAAAAAAAGTTATAGCAATCAATAAATTAATAAAAAAAAACCAGCGATTTAAAAATACATCGCTAAATATACATCGCAAAGTAGCAGCTTTGTCAAAAAACAGCGACTTAAAAATAAAAAAAAAGGTTGTCGTTTACTAAATTAAAATTAAAGAACTTTTTTAATAAAAATTCATGAAATAAAAGGTTATAGCAATCAATAACAAAAAAAAAAAGCGATTCGATTTAAAAATAACACGGCCCTGAACATTGTATTGTTTTTGACTGCCAACAATGCCATCACGTGGCCAAGCCCGATTACGTTATAATAACCCACTCTTTCTAGAATTTATTGTAGAAGGAAGGCTTAAATGCTTGCATGCACCCATGGAAATGGCATATTTGTAGAAATTAATCTAGAAATAGTGACATCCCATGGCTGACACAATATATCAGAATACAAACAAATTTTCTACTAAATATTGCATTGACAAAAAAGCATAGTTGTTCAAAACATCACATTTAATTTTCAATTTATTTTTCTAGCTAATATTATCACTGGTCAAGCCAGAAACATACTGTGGAGTAGCAGAAAATAAAAACACTGAAAATGTTTGGAGATATACTAACTTATGTTATGATAAAAGAGCCTTATGATATGGCAAACTTTAGACAATTTTAAAAATTATGTCTAAAACTGGTTAAAGTAGGAAATCAATTAACTTTACTACCAAATAAACATATGAAAATATTGTTACTAAAAATTTGAAAGTAAAATCTCTAATTTATTTCCAAAAACATGACAAATTAGAGACCATGTTAAGTTCTGTTAAAATGAAAAACAAATGTTCAATCTTACACATCATTTTTTAAAAAAAAATACTTACTAATGATGACTTCACAATAATTATTATGATGATAATCATTTTTATTTGTCATTCATTAGACTAGAGAATATCCAATAATGAATAATATTTCTGTAGTACAATTTTCCCTATACCACTCTCATGCAAGGTAGTGACTGAATTCTATTGACTTTTAACACTATAGAAAGATGTTATCTTAAACATATGACCAAAGACATGTGAAAAAATGCACATTTTGTGCTGAACCATCACTCATCAGTGGTCCCAGACCACAGTCTCTTACATAATATCTTTATCATTGTTTAATATATTTATAGATAGCAAATTATTACAATTTAAATTGATTAGTGACAAATGTGCAGCCCTCACAATTTGATAGGCATCATTTTATGAAAGTGTTTTAATATTTTTTGTTATCTATTAGACTAGAGATTGTCCAATAATTTATAATTTTTCTGTACTGCAATTTTCACTACACCATTTTTACATAAAATAGTGACTGGATTCTATCGTCTTTTAACACCTTGTGAGGGATGTAACCATAAAAGTATAACCAAAGTCATATGAAAATGATCTATGGCACACATTTTGTGCAGAACTAGCACTCATCAGTTGTCCCAGACCACAATCACTTTTACCTATCTTTATCATTGTTTAGTTTATATATATATATATATATATATATATATATATATATATATATATATATATATATTACTTGAATAATAAGTATAATAATGCTCAAGGCTAAATGGGTTATAAGTAACCATTAGAAACCAGTCAACACTTAGATAATCCCTATATAGATACCAACAAGCAATCTCAAACTGTTGTCAAAGTAACCTCCTCCATCTTTATTGTTAAAAGAAGGTTGCCTTGACAACAGTTTGAGATTGTTGATTGTTATCTATATTGGGATTGTCTAAGTGTTGACTGGTTTCTAATGGTTATAGATAGATAGATAGATAGATAGATAGATAGATAGATAGATAGATAGATAGATAGATAGATAGATAGATAGATAGATAGATAGAGATAGATAGATAGATAGATAGATAGATAGATAGATAGATAGATAGATAGATAGATAGATAGATAGATAGCAAATTACAACAGTTTAATTGATGTGTCAACAATGATTTCAATAATGAGAATAAAAGAAAACATGCAAATGATCTAAAACTCTGTCATGAGTCTCAAAATTAAACTACTGTTATAAAGTGATCTTAAGGCTGAATGTTACAAAAATAATGAAGATGCTTTTTGTTTTCCTTTAAAGAGGAGAATTTTTTTTTTATGTTTATTTAGATAAAATTTTAAATGTGTCACGTTTGTAAAATAGTTGATATTAAAAAAAGCATGATATATAGCATTTGATCATAATAATAATGAGTCTACAAAAATGATTAATAAAATTTATAAAGAATTTTGAATAAAAATATAATTAAGAATAAAAAAAATATATCTAGAAAAAATTAGACCAAAAATTATAAATAAGGTTACTACCATGCCTTAAAAATGATGAGTTTACTAACACTGACATTCTAATATCAATATTAATCACTTTCTTTATTACTTCTACAATGAATTATACATTTATTTTATCAATAACGGTTTCTATTGACATTTCGAAGAAAAATTATTTTTACACATTTGAAGCTATTTTATGACATTTTACATAAAAGCTTTTAATTATTTTTTAAGAGTATAGTTTTATATTGAGCAGAGAGTTGATATATTTTAAAAAATATAACTTTAGAAACATATAAATATGGGAGGGGGGGGGGTTGAATAAAGAAAAAAATCAAAAAATTTGAAAATACTAAAGTTAATATTATTAGCTGAAGAAATTAGAAATAATAAGACAAATGTATTGGGTACACACTTAAAGATGGAGAAATTATTAAAGATGTGTTGAAATGATATATTTAGTGGGTATGAAAAATGCTAATAGGGGAAAGAAAGGATTAAAGATCAAAAAATAGCGGCAACTATTGAAATAAAAAAAGATGTCTGAAAGCAAGAAATGATCTCCATTGTTGCATTAAATCTATTGATCTACAGATAAGTTATAAAAATTATTGTACCATTAATTACACTTTTATTATCAATTTTCAGGATCTGAAGAAAGAAACGAAGAAATAATATCAGGTAATATTTAATTCATTATAAATAGTCAAGACGTGAGAATAATTTTAAAAATATTGTATATTGTAAACTATAAGTATCTGACTTAAAAAATATTTATTGACCTTCAAATGGTAATAAATGGGGGAAATAAAAAAATAAATAAATAAGAAGAGTTCGACTTCATTATAACTGGAAAGAATAATTTAAGAAAGCATACTTGCACTTTGCAAGATTTCAAGTATTATTGAAAAGTAATCCAAAAGTAAATAAAAACGAATAAATTTATCCATGGAACTTTAAAGCTTTCGGTAATTTATAAAAATTTGATCCATTATGGAAACTAATAATTTTAATATCTACTACCAGATTAAATGGTAAAAAAAATGTAGTAATTGGTTCAAGGGGACTCATTCTAAATAGAAATTAACATTATTTTCCATCCTCGATCTGTAGCAATTTTACCTGTCCACACGTTGTTCCCTGCATGCTTGAGCATTTTGGCAAGTTCATGATAGAACTGGAAGCTTCTAAACATAAATCAGACACGAGGCAAGCAGAAACGAGTCTGGGGATGTTGAATGAGTAGGCACTAGATAAAGACTTTATGCACAAGCCTCTGACATCCATTGATTACTCTGGCTTGCACTGAGTGGCACTTGTGTAAGGAGAGTTTTACCTATTTTAAGAACATATGAGCAAGCATAAGAAATGATGATCATGTGATATTTAGTGGTTTAACACGAGGCAAGCTATTACAAAATAACTCGAAGGATTACCGTGCCTTCTCATGAGGCAAATTGTCACATTACTGCTAGAAGTAGTATGCAAGTGCCTGAAGTCCCTTCTATTATTGCATGACAACTAATACTAAACCAAGTCAACAGTATTGTGGGTGAAAATTTAACTTTATGTACAGTGTAAATATGCATTTGTATAATTGTTTCATTATATTTTTTAAAGATAGTCAGAGAATGTTTGATAATATGCTTTAAAAATACTCCACATTACTGTATAAATGAAATATATAGGGTATATGAGCATAAACATTCACATGACCCACCACTCTCCACACTATCTCATAACACTGATACACTTGAACACATATATGTTGAAAAGATAAATAATCACCAATTTCATGCTAAACCAGAAATCATCAGTTGTCCAGATTACCATCTCTACACATGTATGCTATAAGTGCTCAGATATATATTAAGATAGCCAAACCCTATACTTTAATGGACAGGCTTCAATCTACTTCAACTCTTCAACCATCCATCCAATTGAAAATCTGATGATAGAATGCTCAAAGGCAACCCTGAGGCCGAGATTCGAATCACACCCATGTTGATCTAAGGTCAATCTGATCCCTCATGTGCAAGACATAATCCATTTGATACATATACAAGGGATGGGCAGACATCTCTATTATGAAATAACTGAAACACACAGGCTTATTATATACCCGTGTTTATATATGTAATATATAGGGTGTATGAGCACAGACTTTCACATGACCCACCACTCTCCACATTATCTCATAACACTGATACACTTGAACACATATATGGTGAAAAGATAAATAATCACCAATATATGTATTTCATTCTAAAACAGCAATCATCAGTTGGTCCAGATTACCATCTCTACACATTTATGCTATAAATGCTCAGATATATACTAAAATAGCCAAACCCTATACTTTAATGGACAGGCTTCAATCTACTCCAAATCTTCAACCATCCATCTAATTGAAAATCTGATGATGGAATGCTCAAAGGCCACCCTGAGGCCAAGATTCTTATCACACCCATGTTGACATAAGGTCAATCTGACCCCTCATGTGCAGGACATAATCCATTTAATACATATACAAGAGATGGGCAGACATCTCTATTATGAAATAACTGAAACACACAGGCTTATTATATACCTATGTTTATATAGAACATATGAGCACAGACTTTCACATGACCCACCACTCTCCACACTATCTCATAACACTCATCAGATTTTCAATTGGATGGACGGTTGAAGAGTTGGGGTATATTGAAACCTGTCCATTAAAATACAGGGTTTGGCTATCTTAATATATATCTGAACACTTATAGCATATATGCGTAGAGATGGTAATCTGGACCAACTGATGATTGCTGGTTTAGCATGAAATATGTATATTGGTGATTATTTATCTTTTTAACATATATGTGTTCAAGTGTATCAGTGTTATGAGATAGTGTGGAGAGTGGTGGGTCATGTGAAAAATCTGTGCTCATATTACCCTATATATTACATATATAAACACAGGTATATAATAAGCCTGTGTGTTTCAGTTATTTTGTATAAATGAAAACAATTTTTCTCTCAAAATGAATTAGTGTTAAGATTTTTTGTCTTATGTATGATTATTTTGAAAAAAACATCTTCAAACGGATGCTTATTGTATCATTAAAACTAGATTTTATTATATTGTTTAATTTTTAGAAATTTTTGAGAATGTCCTGATGGTACAAAACATCGATCTACAAATTACTATTAATGGTATTAATCATAATACAGATCAATATGGTATATCAAAGATTTCTCCCAAGCGATTAGTCATTCGTAGGGGACAGGAATTTTCTTTTTCAATCAAATTTTCAAGAGAATATGACGCTGCAAAAGATTTTATTTATTTGGATTTATCTTGTGGTAAGTCTTAACTTTTTAAAAAAAATTAAAAAACAGCAAAGTTTTTATAGTTTTGTAAAATTATATAATTACTGAGTAAATTTACAATATTACTAATATAATATAAAAAAAACTTACAATATCTCACATTTATGTATTTTCATATTTTTATAATTACATCCATTCGAATAATAAAAATGCTTAAATAAATAATGTGCAATTAAAAAAAAAAGACAAACAAGAAAATAAATAAATAAATAAAGTATCAAAAGGAGCAACAATAAAAGAAACAGAAAGTTGATGATTGGTTATATTTCATTTTCTAATGATATTTTACCGCACGCACATATATATATATCAGAGCATTAAAGTATTCATTAGTAAACTTATGCAAAATAAGGTAGTATGAAAAAGGAACAAACCTTTGTTAATGCGCTTTTATGAATTTTCATGCATATGTCTAAAAGCTTGTTTGCAAAACATAAGTATACTTTGTGCGTAGAGCTTATTTGTATAGAAGTCAACCTTTTTAAACCTGTCTGAAACCAAGGCTTTAATCTAATGTGCGTCTGAATTATAAACTATTACACGCTTTTTCATTCTGTAGCAGGAGAGAGACAGAGTCTCATTTTTAACCACTTACAATTAGAAATACATAGTAAAATTTGAATTTATTGTAATAAGTAGTCTATTATTTACATAGCTCAGATTACTTGTATATGCTATTCAAACTGATGCTCAGGGGCAAGATCATGTAAATTTTTAAAAGTGCACAACCACAGATTTGTTTCTTTATAATATTACATATGTAGTCTGTGCTATATAAATAAAAGACTATTACAGTAAATTCAAAATTTACTATGCATTTCTATTTTCAGGGGGTTAAAAATGATTTACTATCTCTTTCCTGCTACAGGATGAATAAGTGTGTTCAATTCAATAAACAATTTATAAGTAAGGTGCACAATAGATTAAAGCCCTGCTTTCAGTATGGTGAGCAATGGTTGGCTTATTTATATATACATCTAAGAATAGATGCACACTTATGTTTTCAAGTAGATACTCATGGGCAAGTGCATGTAAATTCATAAAAGTGCATGACATGAAATTTATTCCTTCATTATAATATTAAAGAGGCTAATATATTATATTTAAAGAAATAGGCAGATGAAGATTTGAACTGACAGGTATTAACCCAAATAAGTATTCTTTTTGGTATTTGATTTTCATCTAAATTAATTAATAAAATGAGTCTCTGATTCTGCTTTGGTTAATGTATAGTCATAATATAATAGTTTAATTTATATACCCATCACCTCAAATATTCATACTTTTACAAACTGTTTAATATTATAGTATTGACATTACAGCATTAATATAAGTTTAGCAGCTAATATATTTGCCTGGAGATTGGCAGTAGACCCTCTCTGGTGAAAGTCATTTTATTTTCCTGAAAATGCATACATGCCACACATTGATTTGTAATATTTTTCATATAGGCAGGTAAATTTTAATAGATATGTTATTAATAATGAGCGGATAACATAAAGCGCCACATCATCTGAGTTCATGCTTCAAGTTGTAACTTATTTTAAAAAATTGATTTCTAACAGAGTTTTAAAATATGTCAGTTTTCTCCATTGACCACTTTAGAATTGTGTTTTTCATTAACATGATCTCTATATTAACTGCAATATTATCATCAATAAATTCTGATTACCCATGTCATAGAAAAATTTACATGTCCCATTAGAAATGAAATCTTCAGGTAATCATTAAATAAACATAAAATTGTGCAATGCATACATACATCAGTAAAAATACATCAATTTTGATCCTACATTCATATTCTTATTATAGTACCAATAACATATACAAAAATACATAGCTATTTTTTGTAGCAATTGTATTTACATGTTTCCATTATTTACAGTATTTTTATAATACTAATATTGTAATTAGAAAATATTTGAATTCAGACTTACCTATAAACTCCATCTAATATAACTGATACACATGACCACATACATGTCACAAAAAATAAATGATCTATAATATATCTATTTTGTGATGAACCAGCACTCATCAGTTGGTCAAAGATCATCATCTCCCACACACATATAAATGATCAGTGCTAAGTCATATTAAGTTAGTGAATCTTCAAACTTTAATGGATAGGTGCCAATCTTCTCCACTGATATGTGCTAGTTCAGCATGCAATATATATATTAGAGATCATTTATTTTTTCACAGGTATGTGTATCAGTAACATAAGATGGAGTAGATGGACTGTCATTCCACACAATACAAGCAATCATTTTACAGAAAACCCACAACACTCTACATAATCTGATCATCTCATGTGGATACTCCAACATTATTAAAAAAATTACACCGACAGATCGTCCTCCGCCCTCTGCCAGTTCATGGATAGCCTCCCTAATAGACCACTTACAACTTTATAACCCAATAATGCCCTCTAACCTTAACAAAAAAATCACCTTATGGGAAGCATACAATATAATCAACTATAATCAACAACCCATTAAAACCAGCCTAAAAATAACCAACCAAAGACTCATTTCACACTTCAAAAGATGGAGTCTGGAACCCAAATTCCTTGACTTCATCATTAAAATAAATCTTAATGCGCTTCCCACGAATTGGTTCCTTTATCACCGAAGAGGTTTTAACAGCATTGATCCTATATGTGGTCTGTGTGCTTATGAAGATGAAACCATAGACCATATTATACACCGGTGCCCAAGACTTAAAACACTGAAAGAGATAATTATAATTAATTCCAACATAAGACCTGATATGATTTTCTCACTTGAAAATGCCATTCATAATGGATTTTTTTCAATAATAAGGCTTTCTACCTTTGTCCTTTATTCCATATGGATAGTGAGATGCAAAAGTCTCATGGAAATTCCCCTGCCTCAAATCATACCATTGTTTTATCAAACACTCAAAAAAAATCAAGAAACGTGACCAGCTCCTGGCCTCCAGTAAAGTCTTTGATGACACCTGGTCTTTAACTGCTCTTTCCTTTTCCTGATTATCAACTCCCACCTACCCAGCATTATAGAATAGGAAATTCTAAAAGAAAATATGCATGTTTATATTAAAAATGCTTATTCCATTAAACAAGTTCTTAGAATCTCATCACTATACCTAACCACATAAGAGTATAACAATTGTACTCTCATAACAAAATCTAGCCAGATGACAAATAGAACATTATACAATCATATTATTGTACAATTTATTCATTTATCTATCCTTTATTAGTATGTAATCACTATTTATTGTTAATAAACAATTTTGTTGAAATGAAGATGGAGTAGATAGCTGAAGGGGGCTTGCAAATTTCTGTTCAATTCACCTTTTAGTACTTTTATTATGTATATTTCTGATTCTATTTGCAAAATGGTAATATTCATTTGTTCCAATCTCCAATTACCGACAAAACGTAGACACAGTATCAAATATATTATCTCGAGTTCAAAACCGATAAGAAGTTGAAGAAAGTTGTAATTCTGAGAAAGAAAAACTTGAAACTTGATTCTACATTATGAATATAAAAATTAGTCAAAAATTTTATGTTACTCAGATGATTTTTCTAATAATGAGACTTTTCACAAGTTTTTAGAATCATATTATCATTATTTAACAATTTTATGCCCATCATGGTCAGGATAACTCATATTTTGTACTATATATATATATATAAGTAAAAACCTAAATAATGTAAATAGACTTTGCTGAGATTTCCCTGCATATTTGAACATTTTGTTTTTACTATTATATCATTTTTTCATATTATATATTGATAATCTTTACATTATTTATTACAAATGTAAGTTGTCAAATGGTAGATATTCTAAAAGTTAATATTTAAACTTTATAAAATAGAAAATAGTTGCTAAATGAAATTCTTAAGTATAACAATAGTGTCACATGATCACCATCTCTTATACTAGCACATAATTGTTTATAAACAAGGCAAAACTCTCCATACAGTAGTGCAACCCTGTGCCAATCAGGCATCCATTGATTACTCTGGTTGGCACAGGGTGGCACTACTGTATGGAGAGTTTTGCCTTGTTTATAACAATAGTGGTTGGTGTTATTGCATATAATTTTCCTTTTCAAAAGATTAATTGAACAAAATATTTATATGACTTCTTTTTTTGAAATTCAAAATAAATTTAAGATTATTTATTGTTAAATAATAAAATATAATTTAAAAATAAATATTAAACGTATTATTATTAAAATTAAAAAGAAAATCTTTATCAGCATAGATAATAAGCCATAATTGTTGTAACAGTCAGATTTGTACATTCACATAACAAAACATAGCGTCCAAATAAAATACACTGAGCCTGACTGAAATAAAAAAGGAAGACCCCAAGTCCAACTAAGCTTCAACTTATTACCAGTACATCATGGTTTACTACTTTACAAATGACATTTCTGAGGTTACACATGGGTCTTTATTTAATTCATGAGATGGTTACAAACAGGGAAAGACATGAGATTCAGTACAGACCACACATGCAATAATAAATGGGTCAAATAAACCAATAACATTAAATTTATTTTAATATTAGTAATTAATTCTAATGCATATCAAAGATGTCTAACAAATAATGATTTAATTGGAATTGGATTACGAGTAAATGACAATGATATTAATAAAATAAAATCAAACAATGAAGGAAGCATACACAATTTTACAACTTTAAGCATGTGTTTAACCCACACAGGCATTACATAGTGGGATGAGATAAAATTATAAAGTTATAGTTTATCTCATCATAATGTATATTTAATTAATTATTGTAGTGACTAGATTATGCTTATGTAAACTAATATGACAAATTCTATTTTTATATCATGGTCTGCTAATTTATAAGTAAATATGTTAATTGCAGATAATGTAGCTGCAGTCTATGTGAATATGATAAACTTTGAGTACTTAATGAAGCTCAAAGATGATGCAGACTTATGTTTATCAATCTGAGATTCATAATTTCAGACAAACCCAGAAAAAATAATCTGCAGGGGAAGAACAGGCAAAATGGGCTTTGCATAATATATTCACTATAGGCACATACTAATTATGAATAAAAATATTGTGATGCTGATATATCATTATTCACAGGATTTCACATCAAATATGTGGTACCTTAAGACTGGGTGGCTTGCTAATAATAAGGAATATAAACATAGGTTTAGGCTTTGGATAGGCTTTTGTAAATGCGTCTGGGTCCTTATGCCCCAGTTCTATATGAGAGAGCCTTATCCAGACATTATAAATGGGGACATCCTCCACTATGAACCCATTGAAAAATAGCAAGACATTGGTATGCATACATACTTCATAAAAACACACCTGCAGTGCATAAGGAAAAATACAAATATGTAAAATTAAATTATTGGTGCCTTAAACAAATGACTACAATCTATTTTACTAATAAACTAGTTTATAATTTGAGCATATAATAAAATTTTATAATACTAAGGACTAAATTACTGAATTATAAATCTATCTTAATAAACTAATTAAGCTGCATTCTTAATATGCTCTTTACTAAGGAGGGGATGAAATATTTTAGAGAGGTCAATTCAATAACACAATATAAAATATGTTGCTTCCTGTATATCCATGGCTAGTTGTTTACTGTGATAAAACAAATGGTTAGAATTATAATTTGAATACAATATTGCAAACAATAATAAATATTTAGTCAATGTAAAACTAAATCAAATTGTATCACAATAATGAACATAAGGTGATTGGGCATTATAATCTATACATTGGGTTTTTGAAACAGCAGGTTAAAATAAGCTAAATAAGCAGTATTAACATCTGTTAAGTGGAAGATATAAATTATAAAATTTTCACTAAAGAATTATAAAAATTATATAAGAATGCTGGTTTGAGACATTTGGCATATTTTCATATATAATAAAATGGAAACTTTAGGAAATAAAATTGATAAAGCATAGGCACGACTAGTATGAAATAGAAAGTAGATTTTAATAAACGAGACAATTCTAGTTGTTATATTTTGGAACCTGTAATTTTAAAGTTTACAAACTAGTATTATTGAGGGTTAGGTAGATTTGTAAGAGGTTTTACATTTACTTTTAAATAAGAATTTGAAGAGTTAATTTCCAAATGTTCATTTTAAATTATAAGCTGTAGCTTTAAAGTGTTAAGGTTTAAAGTTCATTTAGAGCATTATGCAGTGTTTTAAGGAGTTGTTACCTAACATCTCAAAAGCAGCTTGCCCATTGGCACTTGGATGGTGGGCATGGTAGTAAATCTTGGTCACAAGATAGGCAGCATGATTTTAGTTGTAATATACTTTCAGAAGACCATTGATAGGAATGTCTTGCATCTCCCTGATGATGATCTGCCATTTCGGCATGTAGGATAGGGATATACCATTTTCTGGGCTTGTGAAACAACAATTCTCACTCACTCTACTCCAACATATTAAAGGTAAAACCAGTATGGAGTCTACTAACTGACACTTCTTTAAATTATACAGAATATATTTACATAGTGAAACCCAATCTATTTATACTATCACAAGACCTAGAAATAATTTTCATAACAAAATTATTTTGTGTGAAAAAATCCATTATTACCTTTTAAAGTTTGATATTTTAAATTCTAAAAAACAATTCTAATCCTTTGTTTTATTCCTGGAAGAAGATATTTTTTCTAGATTTGATTATTTCTGTACCTTAAGTTTTAACAATATTTGCAGTTGTCTAAATCTACTTTATAAGAAAAATGTGTCTTTGAAAAATATTTATTGTGTATAAACTAAAATTTGGATTTCTTCTTCTATGCATGGCTTATCCTTTATTTTAAATCAACTCTAGAAATTATATGAAATGACTGAATAATATGATGCTATATATGTATCACGATTGTACATGGAACATATCTATACATATGTGATTTAGGTAAATTAAAAGCAAATTGACTTTTAAAATAAAATAAATGATAATTTAAAGTGCATATTACTTGGAAAGAAATATACTCGCTTATTATATATGTATACCATCTTCACACACACACACACATATATATATATATATATATATATATAATTATACACACACGTATATCATCATCAACATCATCAACCATTATCAATCCACTGCAGGATGAAGGTCTCTCCAAGCTTAATCCATCTTCTCCGATCTTTAGCTTCTCTTCTCCACATCACCCATGCACACTTTCTTATTTCATCCATCCATCTCACATGTGGTCTCTTTCTGGGTCTTTTACAATCTTTTGGAATCCAGTTTTAAATTTCAATTGTCCATCTATTATCATCTCTTCTAGCAATATGTCCAGCCCAACTCCACTTCAATCTTTTAATTTTTTCAATGAGGTCAGTAACATCTGTTTGTTCTCTTACCCATACATTGCATTTTCGATTTCTTCTTGTTATTCCTAACATACATCTCTTCATACTTCTTTGAGTGATCTGAAGTCTCTGTATTGCTCTTCTATTAAGTGTCCAAGTCTCAGACCCATAAGTAAGAACTGGTAAAACACATTTGTTAAAAAACTTCCTTTTCAAACACATAGGCATATTTCCATTTAGTATCAAGTTATTTCTACTAAAAGCACTCCAACCAAGTTTAATTCTATGATTAATTTTCTCCATTATGTTTTCATCTGTATTAATAATCTGACCAAGGCATTTGTAACTATTAACTTCTTCTAATTCATCATAATCAATCTTTATTTTCATATTTTGAACAAATCGATTAAACATTACTTTAATATTTTTTAACATTTATCTTTAGTCCTACTTTCCTACTTTCATCTGATAACTCCTGCAACATTTCCTGCAGCTCTGAAGCATTATTTGCAAAAACAACTACATCATCTGTGAAATCTAAATGACTTAAATAATCTCCATTTACTTTCACTCCTTTATATATATATATATATATATATATATATATATATATAAAGGAGTGATATATATATATATATATATATATATTCTACCCTCCTCCTCCGTCCACGTCCTCTCCATAATTTTTATATACCATTTATAATTCCAGGTTCTAGCTCAGTCTATCAAATGAATAAATGAAATATTCAGCATTAATTAAAATGATTACTAGCTCTAACTTTTAAAATACAAGTACAGTTATATTTGTAAATGAATTAATAAATATTTATTATTTTCATGAGACATGGAGTGACGACACGGAGAACGAGATAGACTACATTGAGATATTATCCACATGATACTATCTCAATGGCATAAGAACACTATTTTCCCTTTTACTATACTAAATAACTAACTTATAGTATTCTTATGACTTTCTAAACTCTTTTCACTATGATTAAAATAATAATCATGTCTTAATATTCTTTGTAATAATAATCTAGCTCAATTAAATAAGATTAAGTAAATAAATAGAATAAATAAAATAAAATAAAATCTCAGGTTCATAAATTGTATTCTAACTGATTTAAAATTACGGTAGTAAACTATGAAAAGGGAATTTTATGTCATAAATTCACTACGCAGCAACTAACAATAATAAATAATAATAATAATAATAGTATAATATAATCTTATTACTTTCTACATGAAATAAATAATTACGTACGTGGCAGTATTTTAATAATTCGACAACAAAATACGTGTGGCAACATTAGCATATAATTTAATGTAATATTGTGGCAACCAACTTATGACCAATAAATGATATAATTATGATCTTTTAATTTTATCATACAAATAAATTTTCAAAATTATTATAACACTTTTATGTTTACCTATTTTGTGCAAAACTATATGTCTGTTTCAATTATAAATGTGTATTGTGATATCATGCATCCATGTGGAGAAATAATAACGAAGACACAAAGCTTTATAATAAATTTACAACAAAGTTTATTAATAACATAAACAAATAACACTATTTTACATTATGTACATTGGATATCCTTACTCTCCTATCACAAAATTATTTTACTAGTTTATACAATAAAATCAAACTTCTACTTATTTTTACTAGTTAATTCTTATCGTTTAAATACTTAAGAAAGTATAGTATTATTATTATTGGATTTCTTATTTTAGTTTAGCTTGTTACAAAATGTATTTATTTATAATTATCACTAATACTTTGTATCCCTACTATTTTTAAAAAATTATATTTTTATAAAATTACATTCGTAGTAAACATTCTACAAAATCATAAAACTCTAATTTTATATTAGTTATATGGAATCCTACATATTCAAAAAACATTCTTCTACATTTGATATTACGTTTTACTGTTCACTATACAATGCTTATTAATCTAATATACTCATTCAAGCCTTGCTTCGGATGGTAATTACAATTATTAACACACCATGCACAAATATATGTGTCTATTACACATTATTGAATTATTTTCTTAACAAACATGCAATATTCATTTTTTAAATATTATTATAAAATATTCATATTTTATTATCACTTAAAAAAAAAAACTTTGTTTTAGATTTCTCTTTTAAAAATCTTATATTCGTTTCCAAATTGGTTTTAAACTGTATTATATAATTCTTTCTCTCTTTATGATTTTTGTACTTTCACTTTTAAAATTACACAATTCTAACACATTCCAGTAAATAAATTATTCTTACTTAAACGACAACATACCCTCAGTTCTATTTTATTCATTATTTCTGTAAAATATATCTTTCTGACGATGCAGATTCACGAAACAAGGATAGCGAAAATAGATGCACAGGATCAAAATAACTAGAATATTATCCGTCATAAACCTTGATAATAATGGCACAGTGAATTCAAAGACACTATAGAGGAGTGACCTTTGTCTGTCTACCCACCTCTATTATAGGAGTGATGCTAAAGCTATTTCTTCAGCTTTATATAACATCAAAGAGTTTAAAAGATACGTAAAGACACTGTCCAAAATATATGTGTTCAGTGATAGGGCTTAGTTAGCTGTACTGAAATCACACAAACTAACTATGATCCAAATACTTAATTTTTCTTATTTCTTAGCAAAACATCATCTTGGTTTCCTCTACACTAGTACTACCAAGTCACTATCCGATTTTATTTCTCTAGATTTTTCTATACAGTACATCGACAAATTCTTATCTACATTTCTAACAATAATAAAATTCATTTTATTTCAAAACTATACAGCTGTTCTCTAAGAAAATCTTTTACTACTTTTCTCGTATATTTATCATATACAAACTATTTTAAAATATCTAATATTTTGTTACATGAAAGTTCAAAAGAATCACACAATTGTTTTGACAACTTATACTATTAATTATACTTGAAATAACTCATTGCATGCATATTTAAAATTATTCTTATCTCAGAATATGTTTTAATGTTGTATAAAATGTGTACTTATAATTTTAAAACTTTCACACATCATTCTTAATCAATCGATGATCTAAAAAAAATACCTTATGCATTATGAATAAATACCAAAATTACCAAAACGATCTTGTTCTTCTCGATCGTGTTCTGTAGGCTTCACCATTCCATTATTTCTTGTAGATATTAAAATTCCATACATACTTTTTATTTTTAAAACAATATTTCTATCATTCTATTAAGCTATTATATTTAAATCTCATTATTATTAAATTTATGTTTATATGTTTTCCCTAATCTAATATAGCATTTTATATTTTAAATACAATCAATAAAAAAAATATTTAAATTATATTTACGATACTTCTTCACCAGACTTTCTTGAACCGTTCATATTTAAGCTAAAAAAAAAAATATATTTTATTTCTTCTTCAGTCACTTAATGTTCTATTTTAAAGTAAAACAATAGCTCTGTTTAATAAATCTTCATCGACGACAATCCTTGGTTTTTCACAATATTGTATACAATTATTAATTCATGGCATTCTCTTTTACCATTGTCTGCTAATATTTTCCCGCGCGACTTTTTCCCCGATGCATCTTGTATGTATTTTTATTTAAATCTTCAATAAAATTTATGTTTCCATGGATCCATTTTTTGATCAAGTCATTTAATTTTATATTTCTTTTAAGCTCAAGCATTTTTTCCATTGAATACTTTATAATATTTTTTCAATTCCTTTTGGATAAAGTTTTCGGCTCCTTTTCTATAAAATCCATAATAGCACTTTCATATTAGTCTTTAACTTTTTTCTTTATTTCAAAATTCTGGAACTATATTTTTAATAATGTTTTCCTTTAAAAGATAAACACTCTTTCTTCATCATTATTTTCTTTATAATAAAACGCATATTAAAATTTTTCCATAGAGAAGTATAACATAACTTTAAAGTAGCCTTATAAATTTTGCGTCATAATTTTTTCCTGACAACATGTAACTTCTCCTTTAGGTTTTCATGTAGCGTCCAAATTATATTTCTTTGAGTGACAAAATTAAGTTTCTGGTTGAGCATAAATAAAGTTGTATTAAGACAATTTCCAAATATTTTTCCTTCGGTAATAAATTTAGATATTTTCCCTTGTACTTCCATCTCTACTGTAGGTTTTGATTAAATTCGAATAAATTCCCTGGTAAGATAACTTTTAAAATTAGCAATCCATATCGATACAGTCAAAATATATTATATGTTACAGAAGAACTTTTAAATAAATACAAAATTTTAAATTTATATTACTTTTCTAGCTACGGTGTTATCAGCTACAAAAAATGTGTTACTTTCCCTTTCACTTACACATTCCTTCTCCCCGCTCTGTATAATTCTTATATCTTTGTCTGCTAATTTACCTCCGTTGATTGGTTAATAACTTTATTTTAGCGCGAACAAATTTATCCATTTTAGTTTTATAACATAATAGACGTTTAAAATAAAGAATTGATGACGTCATGTCTCAAAATATTATTTAGACTAGTATTTTTAAATTCAATTTTAATTTTACCAAAATTATTTAAACTTTTATAAAATTATTTAAACTTTAAAATAAATTATTAAAACAATATTTAATATTTTAACTTGTACTTTAAGGATCGATGGCAATTATATCTAGTTTTAAATTCACAAACTTTATTATTATTTTAACAAGCGTGTGTGTGGAGGTATATAATATATAGTCACGTGTTTACTAACTTTATCAAATGATTTTTTATTTACGTCTCGGTCTAAATTACCAAAACTAATATATTTTTATGAAAATTTTGGAAAATAATTTTAAAAATGTAGAACTAAATATAATTCTCACCATCCCAAAGTTTATTTTAAACTATACTTCACTAATTTTGACTATTAAATACAATTATAACATTACATATAGCATTTATTTAATTTATTAGTTTTAAAATATTATACTCAAATTATTAATCTACTTTTAACTATTTATAGCTGTGTTATTTTATATGGCCAGCTTTTACAACCATAAGCAAGGATATTATTAAGCTTTATTTAACTGTTTTCTTTTAAAATAATCTATTACATTTTTATATACCAGGTATTTTCAGCTTAAAATTGTACTATAAAATCTAATTATCCTACTATTATTTATATATCATACAAACATAACTTAAAATTTAAAATTTTTTAATAATTGACCTATCTACCTTATTATGACCTACAAACAAGGGCACAATATATATATATATATATATATATATATATTCTAACCTTCTGTTGGTTGAATCTGATGCTCTTACTAACACATCTCGAGCCCCTAAAGTTGGTGCGCCAAAATCTAACCTAACCTATGTGTAGCTCCACTACACATAATGCCCCATGTTTGGCACCATAATCTAACCTTCATCTCATGCATCCTCACTTCAGAATAGTATAAAATATAAAATAAAATGGGTTCTAGCTCAGTTAATAATTAATAAATAAAATATTCAGCATTAAAATTAAAATATTTCACTAGCTCAAATTTAAAATACGAATAAGGTTCAGTTTATAAAAATAAATTAAATAAATATTTAATATTTTCATTAGACTTGAAGTGAAATACAGGTGACAAGATAGATTACATTGAGCCAATATCCCACAGGATACTACCTCAATGGCATAAGAACACTATCCCCCTTTAATACTATTTCAAATAACAAACTCATAGTATTCTTATGACTTTAATAACTTCTACTTACTAAAATTAAACTAATAATTAAGTCTTAATCTTCTATTTGTAATAATATAGCTCAAGAAAATAATCTCAGGTTCATAAAGTTTATTCTAAGTTAATTTAAAAATATGGTAGTAAAATATGAGAAGGGATTTTATGTCATAATCTACTACACAGAAACTAATAATAATAAATAACAGTAATAATATTCTTCATTGTTTAACTAATTCTGTATATCTTTTCTTTTTACTATAATTTTATTACCATAATAAAATAATGAAATAATATAATATGATCTTATATTTTCATGATGATATAATTATAATAAAGAGAAGAGTTATACAGAATATAGTTAAATAATGAAGAAGTATTATTACTGTTATTTAATTATTATTAGTTTAAATTAATGTAGTAGATTATGACATTAAAATCCTGCTCACTTTGCTACCAGCATTTTTTAAATTAACTTAGTGTAAAGTTTATGAACCTGAGATTATTTTATTTGAAAGCTAAATTATTACAAATAGAAGATTAAGATTCAGTTATTAGATTTAATCTTGAGTGAGTAGAAGTTATTAAAGTCATAATAGATACTATGAGTTTGTTATTTGAAATAGTGGTAAAGAGGGGATAATGTTCTTATGCCATTAGTAGTATCCTGTGGGGATATTAGATCAATGTATATCTATCTTGTCACTTTATATATTTTACTTCAAAGTCTCATGAAAATATTAGATATTTATTTAATTTATTTTTATAAACTGAACCCTATTCGTATTTTAAATTTGAGCTAGGTGAAATATTTTAATTTTAATGCTGAATATTTTGGATTGTATTAATTATTAACTGAGCTAGAACCCATTTTTATTTTATATTTTATACTACTGAAGTGAAGATTAACATGAAATGAGAAGGCCGTTTATGGTGAAACATGGGGCATTATATGTGAGTAGACAACACATAGGTTAAGGTTAGGTATTTTTTTCCAACCTCAGTGAATCAAGATATTATTAGTAAGAGCATCAAATTCAACAACAGAGATTTAAATATATATATATATATATATATATATATATATAACTTAATAAGTCATAATTAGGTAGATAAAATCAATTATTACAAAAATTTTAAATTTTTAAGTTATATTTGTATGATATATAAATAATAGTAGAGATAATTAGATTTTTATAATTTTAATTTAAATGAAAAACACAATGGTATATAAAAATGTAATAGAATATTTTAAAAGTAAAACAGTTAAATAAAAAATAATAATATCCTTGCATATAATTATAAAACCTTGGCCATATAAAATAACACAAATATAAATAGTTAAAAGTAGATTAATAATTTGAGTGTAATATTTTAAAACTAATAAATTAAAATGAAATGCTTATATGTAATGTTATAAATTATATTTAATAGTCAAAATTAGTGAAGTATAGTTTAAAATAAACTTTGGGATGGTGAGAATTATATTTAGTTCTGCAGTTTTGAAATTATTTTCAAAATTTTCATAAAAAAATATATTAGTTTTGGTAATTTAGACCGGGACATCATTTGATAAAGTTGTAAACACGTATTTATATATTATTGCCTCACACACGCATGTTAAAATAATAATAAAAATTTGTGAATTTAAAACTAGATATAATTGCCATCGATAATTAAAGTACAAGTTAAAATATTAAATAATAATTTATTTAAAGTTTAAATAATTTTATAAAAGTTTAAATAATTTGGTATCAAAATTGAATTTAAAAATACTAGTCTAAATAATATTTTTTGAGACATGACGTCATCAATTCTTTATTTTTAAACGTCTATTATATTATAAAACTAAAATGGATAAATTTGTTTAAATCTAAAATAAAGTTATTAACCAATCAACGGAGGTAAATTAATGAAAACAAAAGATATAAGAATTGCTGAAGCGGGGAGGAAAAAAGTGTAAGTGAAGAGGAAAGTAACACATTTTTTAGCTGATTTAAAAAAATAGCTTCAAAAGTAATATAAATTTAAAATTTTGTATTTATTT
>JAQFVV010013760.1:0-76604 GCA_028023455.1 Epiperipatus broadwayi
TCTCTCTCTCTCTGTCTGTCTGTCTGTGCTGTCTGTCTGTGTCTGTCTGTCTGTCTGTGTGTCGTCTGTCTGTCTGTGCTGTCTGTCTGTCTGTGTGTGTGTCTGTCTGTCTGTCTGTCTGTCTATAATATTGATATTATTTAAAAAATTATATTATTTTTTAAAGAAATATTTACCTTTGAAGCAAGTTATATAAACTTTTGGAAGTAAAGTATCTTAAGAAGATAGATGTTATAATAAATATAATTGCTCATAAAGTTATCTTATAAATACATGAATATTTTAGTATAATAAAATCAGCTGTCTTAATTGTGATAATTTAATTACAAAGAAGAGGGGAAATGAATAATAGAATAAAAAACTTGGATTCATCTGTTTGCTTTATATGTACATTATGGAATATAATTTTTACAAAATTAAAATATGACTTTTGTGTTAATATGCATACTTATTAAAAGTGACTGAAAATGATGTGACTCTTACTGAAGAAGGAATTAACATACACAGAAGGAATGGATAACCTGCCTGAAATAAATATTTTAAGTGATATCACATGAACTGTTTCAATCCTGGAAAATATTTGCAGGAATAAACTGTATAAATATCTGTCAACCCCAGAACAGATAATAATTTCTCAAATTTTCTTGGATGTAAAAGTTGACATTATTTTTTTATTGTTTTGTTTTATGCACTCAGAGTTAGAAAAAAGAAAGCTTTCAAATATAAATGTTATCATAACAACCACAGAGCTCCCAGTTTATTAGAAGAATATTTTATTGAAGGACATTTATAAAAAGAAGGCTACATAATTTTACATTTCGTTATTATTTATTTTAAAAAAGTATACTAACATTAGAATTAGAATTTATTATAGGTTACAGTAGAAGTTACATTTTAGGAACTTTTAATTATAATAATATTGTTTAAAACTTTTAACAATTTTTTTTAAAAAACTTTTGAAAACATGTTTAAAATATATCAGACTATGCTGAATGCTGTATGAATGACATTGGTGATTTTTATATATTTTATAAAAATTAGATCAGAAAACATCAAAGAATATGATTAAAAATAGCAAATCACATAGGTAATTTAAATTGTTTTAATTATTATATGATATATATCTTTTTAGAATCACTTGTAATTTTAAAATATTCATCTTATATTATATGAATGAATGAACATATGGATGTGTGAGTTAACAACACATATAGACTTTTCTTTTTCTAAGAGTTATAAGCTATGAATAAAAATATGGATATATTTTTCATTTATAAAGTTCATTATAACTTTATTTATGACCATAATTTTATATGATTTTTTGCTAAATAAACCATATTATATTTAGTTTAAATATATGAATATTGACTGAATATTTTAATCAGTCATTTGTATTTGTGGTTAAGTTTAAGTGAGTAAAATCATGTCTTATAGTATTTATGGTTGAATAAATTAATGTGATGATTTGTTAATTATTGGGAAAATTGCCTAGTTTATTTTATGATGTTGATTGTCTAAATCTATTTGAAATTTTTAGATGATAGTGACAGGGGAGTAGAAAAATGAAACTCTGAATGTTTTTATCTGCAGTAGGTGTTAAGAAAATAGCAGAATTAGCTTATATTATATCTAAGTAGTTATTATACAAATACAGATAATGTAGCCCTGCATTTTGTATTTATTTACATGGACTGTGTTTGATATTCATATTTAATTGTTCTGTAAGTGCTAGAAGATAGCCGAGACATTATTTCTTAAGGTATTAGATGAGGTCATACCTGTTTCTTCACACTGATTTCCATGTGGATTATTGAATTATTATATACTATTGAGTCTTTATTTTAGTTATTCTTTTATGTCCTATGCATTGTATTACTATTTGAATTTCATTAGTAATGCATTGTATAGTTTAGTATTTTGAAAAAAGAATAATGGATACATTTAGAAAGATGAATTGTTTTTTAAAGAAGACAAGATAGGTTTTGAATTGAGTAAAATACAAATGATATTGAATGTTTAATGCTGATGGTAAGATAATAAAGCAATCATAATTTTTCTTAATATTTTTTTAATAATTTTTATGATAAAGGAATTATAACTATTTCTAATATATTTTTCAAATACTTTTTAATACATTTTTGATTTTTCATAAATCAACAATTTTTTTTAATAATGCATATTTTACAATGAAACATCACACTGAGGAATATGAAATGTATGATGAATGCTTATATTTTTATTTGATAATTTTATATTTTTATGTTTTGAACATTAAACACATATCCTAAACTTAGAATGGTTCCAAGCAAATTGAATTATTTTTGTACAAGAATAAGCATTGTTTTTGTCATGTTATATTTTAGTAATTTAGAATAAACATAAAACATATTTTGATTAATAAAATATTATGCTTAATATTTTATTTTATTTTTTATATTTTCTGAAAGTGAAGTAATGTTTTCATATTCATTAAACTAGTAGAAAATATAATATAATATTGTAAAGTAATTAACAAAATTTGAATATTCATACATAATATGTATTTTAAATATAAAAAATTCATAAGCCAGAGTGAAGGCTTATCTTAACCTAATTTTTTTATTTAATTTTGTATATATTCTATTTAATTTTAATCTAATATTTGTAGTTTTATTAAATATTGGAAATATTTTGTACATAGTTTTGGTTAGAATAAACTGGTTAAAGTTATTTTATAAAACTTGTTGTCTGTGTTTCATTCACTTCCACAAGATTCAATCCACAGAATTCAGAATTAAATATATAACATATTTTGCACATTATAATTTTAAAAGATTTATTTATTTAAATGATGCTAATTATTGCTAGAATATTACACAGAAATATCACATAGTATAATATTGTTTTAGTCATAATTTATTATTTAAAATACTGCTGTATAATTAAGTGTATTTCTTGTTGCCACATATTGATTAGATTATACCATACTTTTGATATGCCACATGATAAATAAAAGAACCGTATTATTATTATTATTATTATTATTATTATTATTATTATTATTATTATTATTATTATTATTATTATTATTATTATTATTATTATTATTATTATTATTATTATTATTATTATTATTATTATTATTATTATTATTATTATTTATTAAATATCTAACCATATTGGTAAAATTTATCGTAAGATATTATTAAGACTTTTTTTCTATTATATTAAGATTGAAAGTTTTAGCTGGAGAACAAAAGGATGTCCATTAAAGTTGAAAGATTTTGTTGTCTTAATATAAACCAAACACTGATTGTATATATGTGTAGGGGATAGAGATCTGGACGAAATGATGATTTTTGGTGAAGCACGAAATACATATACTGAAGATTATTTATCTTTTGCACATATATGTGGTCATGTTTGTCTGATGTATAAGATGGAGTGGATAGCCAAGAGTTTGAAAATCTGTTTCAAGTTCTTCTAATTACATTAAGTGTTCTAAAGACAATATACTTGTATTTGAATATTATTTATATATACTAAAGAAAATATTTTTAACAATTTTTTAAGCAGTATTTATGTTAATGATAACGCTATAATTATTATTTTTAAAAGTATTGATATTCTAACCTCGTATTTATAACAGTCATTCCGTGCTGACAACCATCGAAAGACAACTGAGAACTAATACATTGCCCCCCATTGCTTAATCTTTCTTAAAGTAATAATCTTATTAAGTTATTTTGTTTATCAAGAAGCCACGTTCTTGAAAAAGAACTAGTTGTGCTTTTGTTTGAGAGCTATTATAAAATTAATTGATTACGCTGACATTTTAAAACATAAAGCAATAGAAATTAGAAAATATATATATATATTAAGCAGTATACTTTCTGGGAATTTATCTTGCAACATATATTTAGCTGTGTAAAATAAATGCTTTTGGTTTTAATTGTAAACATATGATTTAGTCTCTCATTTCAAAACTATTTATTTAACCAATATATATATATATATATATATATATTGGTATAAATAAATAGTATTGAAATATATATATATATATATATATTAAATGAAATGTGATATTAATGATAATCTAATATAACATTGTGCACTAAATGTGATGTACAAAAAAAATTATTTTGCTTAAATTATTTTATTTAAACATATTTCTAGAATTAAAAAATGAAAATATTTTTATGTATATACACAAGGCCTATCTCAATGCAGTAGGTCATCAGATTGTTGTTGCCAATTTCTAGATAGATTTTATATTTTATATAGATGGTTTATAGCAACACAACTATCTAATTAATATTGATTAATAAAATGATATCTACCTATTTTTTAGATAGAAAAAAAAACCAAGAATTCCAAATTATTTAAGCTTATTGTCAAGTCTGGTAAGTATTTCTTGTTTTTTTTTCCACATTTTTTTCAACTTATTTAAGGTCCAACAATTCCCATTCTTATTTGAAAGACTCTAATTAACGTGTTTTTTTTTCCTTTTCATATGGAATCATAATCATGTATATTCATAAAAAAATTTGAACAAAATATTTCTTGTTTGAATTCTACCTTTAAAATGAAAAGACATTTTAATTAACTCATCATAAAACAATAAGAATATGCCTTAAAATTACAAATTAAACTTATTATAAAGAAATTTAAAAAATTTAATTACTGGTGTTTATAAAAACAAGTCTTGTTAGATAATAAAAACAGCTACCACTTTATCATAATCACATTTTTACAACTTGTTTTGTTAAGTACAAACATTTTCAAATAAAATGGTTTAAAATAAATATTTTACAAATATGTTTCATAAATAAGCTTAATTATCTAAATAAATGACTGAAACTTATTTTTTTCTGAACTACTAAAATAAATAATTATACTCAGAATTTCCTCAGATCAAATAAGATGCTATCAGTTTCTTTGTACTATAACCCAACCAGTGAAGGAATTGATTGATTGTTTCATATCAAATATTTGCATATTTATGAGCTATGTATGATACTGACATCTTCAGAGTTTTTATTACTAAAAATACACAAGGAAAAGTATACTGGTAAATTTACATTATAGTTAACTACAAAATGATGAAGAAAATCCAAAGTGAAACAGTACCAAATTAACACCCTGAAATTAGTGACTAAATTATAATAGATTAACATAGAATACTATTAGAGGCATTTTTTTTCTATCATAGATTTTTTTATTTACTGAAATGTGGATAATATTAAAAACATATTAAGAAAATAGATCTTTCAATGTCATGATGTTTAATTTGACCTTATATTTTTTTTAAAAAATTTAAACATTACTTGAATAAGAATTGTGTCAAAGCTTGCTAACTATATTTTATCTTTATTTTATGACTTTGTTAAAATTGTATGAGCATATTATATTACATTTAGACAGAGAGACTCTATGCAGTATGGCTTACAGATAGCAAAATTTCTTTATTCTATATTAATAAATAAATTAATTATTTTACATTTATAAGATAAAAAATGATTTAAATTTATTTCATTAATATTATTAAAATGGTAAAAAATGTGTGGTAAATAAATTTGTTAGCATCAAGTAGTATAAACTACTACTACTGCTACTGCTGCTACTGCCACTGCTACTGCTGCTGCTGTGACTTCTACTGCTGCTGCTACTGCTTCTACTACTGCTGCTACTGCTAATATTGCTGCTACTACTGCTGCTGCTTCTCCTGCTACTGCTACAACTTCTACTACTGCTACTGCCACTACTGCTGCTACTATTATTACTCCTACTGCTACTGCTGCTGCTACTGCTGCTGCTGCTCTCCTGCTACTGCTACTACTTCTACTATTGCTACTGCTACTATTGCTACTGCTGCTAGTGCTACTGCTTCTGCTACTGCTAATTCTACTACTGCTGCTGCTACTAATGCTACTGCTGCTACTACTACTACTACTACTACTACTACTACTACCACCACCACTATCACAATCACTACTACCACTACTACTACCCTACTGCTACCACTACTACTATCATTATTACTACTATTACTACTTTATTATATTATTATTACTTTATTTTTGTTCTATGAGTATCTTGTGCAGTATTTTTAATGATTGTAGGCTTACAAATAATTGAGATTCTTTTATTTAGCTCTAAATATTATTTATCTGTTTATGAGATATTTTTATTTTAGAACTAATTAGACAATTTCAATGCATCATATTTTGGCTATTTTTGGCCTTATTTTTCCTATTTTATACTCACTTTACTATAAAACTAAACTAAAGCTACATTAATATTTTAATTTAAAACAAACTGCAGAAATCAGTATTTTTGATAAAAATTGAATGTCTGTTGCCCTATGTGGTATTAGAAAATAGTGAACTTTTCCTCCCAAAATTGTTGAGTAGAAGTTTCCATCAACATCAGAGAGCACACACAAAATTGCTTTATATTTTCATGATAAATTTTGAACATCAATATATATATATATATATACCATAATTATTTAAATATTTAGAGTTAATTATTACAATATAGTGAAATACTATGGTTAAATATAGACAATTATTTTAAAATATTTAATTTTTGAAAGAATAATGAGAAATGAATATTATTTGATTGCTATTTGCCATTCAGTGACTACAATTTGAAAATACTAATTTTCATAATAATTTCCATGTTTATAATTGCATTTTTACAATATATTGACTAATATTGTTGTTATATTTAATTTTAAACAGGAAAAACTCTCAATCATTCAGTGCAAGACAGAGTAATCAATAAATTCCAGAAGGCTTGTGCATAAAATCTCTATCTAGTACATGCTGAACCAATACCCCCTGACTAGTTTCTAGTTTGTGGCTTTCTTCAGTGAGGAGCCTTAGATCTAAGAGCACTGCACCTAGATCTTAGGTTCTTATGCAACCTTCCAGTAGCTACCTTTTATCTTTACTTAGCTACAAGTCTAATATTGAAAACATAATATTTTCAATTCAGGCTTGTTATCTTATATAGTCATATAGGCCTGAACTCAGTTCAGCACCCATACATTTGGGTATATTTGGTTCTTTAATAACTATAACCCACTATCTTATTAAGCAGAATTGGTATTAAGTCACTGAGTGTCACTACTGTATGGAGAGTTTTGCCTGTTTTAACAGCTTGAGCAAGCATAAGAAATAGTGATCATATAATATAAGATTTAATTTTATTAAGAAAAAACAAAAAAATAAATAATCAACATCTGTATTTGTAAGGCAATATAAATCAATGGTGACAACAACTGTACTGAAATTAATTTAAAAAATTATATTTTTGTCTTACTGCAGGTAATTTTCCTTATATTTGTTTACAGTTATGAATTTTATTTTAAATTTTTCATTATCATTCGATTTTTAGAAACTAAATTAAATATCAATAATTATGCGCTTATAAAGCTCGTTAAAAAAGTTATATATATTATTAAATTTATTTAAAGCTTAGCGCTATCAAAGCTCTATGGCTTCATAATCATAGCTGTGTGCGGTTGATAGTGATGAGGAGAGAGTATTCAAATTTATGTTAATTAGATGTTTCGGTATTTTATTTAAAATATTGTTTGAATTAGTTTGTCCATCTTTTTGAAATGGCAAAACATGTGTCTTTTTTATTGATTGATTGAGTGTCATTATTTATGAAATATGCTTCCTTTATTTTGCGCCTATGATTGTTACTTTCTTTGCACACTATTCTGGGGTTGGTGGGTTCAAATCTGTGTCCAGTAGCTTTTTCATGTTCGACGAATGTTGATGTAGACTCCTTGTTGTTCAGTGCCCTTTTATACAACTAAATTAAAATAATTCTGATTATTTTACTTTAATATTTTTATAAATGTAGCAATAACTGATGAACAAAAAAAAATCATAATTATATCCAATCTGATGAATAAGAAAAATCAACATTAGAAGGATTAAATTGAGTCCTGGTCTGATATCTGGAGAAGGTAAATATGATTAACATCCATTTATAATGCATTATATATTCCATTCTTTTATTGCTTAAATAAAAGTTTTGAGCTAACACATGTTACAAAAGTGGTTTTCCACTTCAAATTATCTTCCTTGAAATTAGAAAAAAATAACTACATATAAAATTTAATGCTTGTTACTTTTCACATTTCTTTAGAATTAAATCGCTTCATACCTATTCCAAAATACATGTGTAGAACTGATACCTCAATAAATGTCTAGAGGTGGAGGTAGGTGAAGCATTTGTAAAATAGAATACAGATTACTGAGAATGGATATCATTAAATCCTACCTAACTACAAATGTTTTGCAATTTGTTGCTTCCGGTGGATTTGGCTTTAATAATATTCTCACATTTCAAAATTTATCATCCACTCCTAGTGAGAATTTGAGTTAATCGTTGAAAATTTTATTTTAGAATCTTTATTTAATATTTCAAATCGATAAATTAGGCTGGATTTGCTACAAATTTATGTTTATAAATAAAAAATTCTAAAAATTATATTTGAACTCATCAAATATAAAAAAAAAACATAAAAATATAAATAAATGATAGGAACAATGGCTTACTTTGTATTGTTTATTTTTGTTGATGTAATGCTATTGTAATAAAAAAATTAATAAAATATTTGCCCAGTGAATTTCAATTTTTAAATTTGAACAATTATTATAATGTCATAACAAATCTGTGAGCCAGAAGCTGAAAATTGCATTTATATTTATTAAGTGAACCCAAAAATTTAGAACTACCACTCTTTGATAGAAAGACTAATTGTAATAATCACTGCTTCCAATTTAACACTGCTTCAACTTTCTTAATATGTATTTTTTAAAATAGATTTTTTTTAAAAAAATCTAAGTATAAATATGAAAATATTTCTTTTTTAATAATGATAATAGAATTATTTTGTAAAAATAATTACAAATAATTAAACATATTATGAAAATATGCATTTCCCTTATTGTTGAAAAGAAGAGGAGGGTTTAGCATTCATATTCAAAAAATCAACCAATCAGTGACCTCTAATATTCTTACTCTTTTTATCTTATCTGCAAAAGATATACTGCCAACACTTTGTAGACTGCTTTATGGACTACTGATATCTTTAATTTTTTTTTGGTAACAAATAAATTAATGTCTACATTAGTTGAAGTTTTTAATGCAAAATGACCATAAATATTGGTAAAGAAAACCAAAAAAGGAATTTAACTTGTATTACAGGAGCACTATTACAGAACTCCATGCCAGTTAATAGTGCTGGTGGATATTTATATGGTTGAGTAATTGGTGATTTCCCGATGATAATGCATTTAACTCTTTTAAGGCAATGTTTGATTTACCTCAGAATCATATTTTTTCTTAACTTCATAATAAAAAAGTTATCTTGAATTGCTTGTGAATAGTCTGTATATCAAAACCAATAAATACTTCCAAATTATATATTTTACTTTCTAATTTTATTAGTGGTTGGCAATTCTATACTACAAAAGATAAGTAAGAGAACTCAATTTTCTTAAAATAGTGGCACTTGTTCATATTTTCTTTATAAAATAGAAAACATTTTAGAAATTTTTTGTTTCGTGTTGTTTTATAGTCATTTAACATATGATTTTATTTAATAAAATGTGAAATATATTTATTTTTATGATTATATGATGTTTTTAAAAGATTGTGGGGGGGGGGGGGAGGGTGAGTAAATAAATGTATGATTATTTTCTATTTTTTTTTGTTTTTTTTAATTATGCTAAAAATTAATTTCAATAATAAATTCATTAACACATAAATGTACTTGAACAAGAATATCATTCAAATTGAAAGTCATATGTGAAAACTGAATAATTTTGAATGGTTGGTCTTGCTTTAATTGTACAGCTTATTAACATAAGAGTTAAATTTCCATTCCAAGACCAGTCTGAATTTTTGTTTTTGCATCAATGATACTGCAAATTTAAAACTGAAAATATTATAATTATGCTTCCAACATTCAAATTTGACTCCAATCTAATTTTTAAAATATAATATTAAAAAAAATTAAATATTCCAAAATATTGAAACTATATAAATATAACTTCAGGTCAGTGGTTATGTAGTTCTATTCCCTAAAATCTTTATTATTTGTAGGTATTTATATTCCTTGTATAAGAATATTAATAAAAATCTTAAATTCTTTATCTTAATCAATGTATAATAAATCAAAAGTAATTCTCCAACTCTAATATTATCTACAGTAAATTTGAATAAGGACGATTGCTAGCTAATAGTGCATTTAAATTTTTCATCCACAGACTAGTTTTTGGTTATTGCCTTTATCATTAAGTCATAGAAAATAAACTCTGAAAGTAATTTAATCATGCATCTAATAACTATCTTTAACTAATTCATTCATAGTATAACTTTTATTGGAGTGTGAGCTACATAAAAAAAAAAAAAAAAACAAAGAGAGTGAGTATATTAAACAGATTTAAAATTATATTAACAAATCAATCTTCAGTCATTGTAAATAATATTAAATGAACCTGTCCACGGATTGAGGTTAGATTAGTAAAAAAAAAATTAAAAAAGTTAAAAAAATAATTTTAAAAATAAAAAGATTTTAAATAAACTGGTAAATTTAGATAAAATAATATACATCACATAAATCACCATTTCCTATGCTTGCTTATAACTGTTATTAAAACAGGCAAACCTCTCTATGTGTATTGCCACTCAATGCAAGCCAGAGTAATCAATGGATGCCAAAAAGTTTATGCCTAAAATCCTCATCTAGTGTCTACTCATCCAATAGTCCCAGATTAGTTTCTGACTTGTGGCCTTCATCAGTGAGGAGCCTTGGATCTGAAAGCACTGCACCTAGATCTTAGGATCTAATGCAACCCTTCAGCACCCACCATTTATCTCTACTTGACTACAAAACTATGAGTCTCAAATTGAAAAGACTATAATATTTTCAATCCAAGCTCATTAGCTTAAATAGTCATATAGGTCTGAACTCAGTTCAGTACCTATACATTTTGGTGACATTGGCTCTTTAATAACCATAGCCACCACTATCCTATTAGGCAGGATTGGTTTTAAGCCAATAAACCTCACATGAACATCATTTCCTATGTTTTCTTATAACTCTTATTAAAACAGGCAAGCCAAAGTAATCAATGGATGCCAGAAGGCTTGTGCATAAAATCCCCATCTAGAACTGGTGACATTTATTAGTGAGAAGCCATGGATTTGAGAGCACTGCACCTAGATCTTAGGATCTAATGCAACCCTTCTGCACCCACCTTTTATCTCTACTTAACTAGAAAACTATGAATCTTAAATGGAAAACACTAATAATTTTAATCCAAGCTCATTAGCTTATGTAGTCTGGAGATATTGGATGAGTATGCACTAGATAGGTATTTTATCCACAAGCTTTCTGGCATCCATTGATTACTCTGGCTTGCATTGAGTGGTAATATGTTTAGAAAGTTTTGCCTGTTTTAATAACAGTTATAAGCAAGCCTAGGAAATGGTGATTCATGTGATGTTTATTGGTTTAAAAGCAATCCTGCCTAATAGGATAATGGTGACTATGGTTATGAAAGAGCCAAAGTCATCAACATGTATAGGTACCAAACTGAGTTCAGACCTATATAACTATCTAAGCTAATGAGCTTGGATTTAAAATATTAGTGTTTTCAATGTGTCCATAGTTTTGTAGTTAAGTAGAGAGAAAAGGTGGCTGCAGAAGGATTGCATTAGATCCTAAGATCTAGGTGCAGTGCTCTCAGATCCAAGGCTCCTCACTGATGAAGGCCACAAGACAGAAACTAGTCTGGGGATATTAGATGAATAGGCACTAAATGGGGATTTTATGCACAAGCCTTCTGGAATCCATTGATTACTCTGGCTTGCATTGAGTGGCAATACATATGGAGACGTTTGCCTGTTTTTCGGATAAAAATAATAATAGAAAAAGAAATAATTACATTCCTTTCTGAATTTATAAATAAGGCTCACTATAATGGCTTTGCTCTCATTGGTAGAATAAAAGAATGTAATGTAGTTGATAATTAAAATATATTTAAATAATATTTGCATGACACAATAATACATGAGTTACAACAGCAGGCAAACATCATTATTGCAATGCATTTTTATAAACAATATTGTAGGCCATATTTAGCTGCTGTTGATAACTTGTGTGAATATGTCAATATTATTTAAATATATTTTATTTATCGAGTATATTACATTATTTTATTCCACTAATGTGAACAAAGATTTATCTAGACCAGTGCTATTCAACTTTGGTCCACAGACGAGAACCAGTCTGCAAAAGTTTTCTGCTCATCCGTGCTAGACTGGCAGGAAAGTTTGTAATAACAAAATAATAAGATTTTAAACTTTTAATTAATACAAACGATTTTTATTTATTTTTTCATTGCAACTGCTTAAATAAAAGTATAAATCCTTTTTTAAATTATTAGATAATTCTATAATTACTAAATAATAATCAATGGAATTTATCTGAAAATGCAATCTTTAAAAGACAAAGTGTCAATCTCATGATTATTGCACCACTTCATGCACATTAATTTCTATATCTAGTAGGCATTTCTCTATTGTGTCAGCTCATTTATTGGTCACATATAGCAAAAAATTTTATTGCATTTGTATCGTCTTTTCATTTTGTGTGTGATATTTCTTTTTGAAATTGTAAACTTCAGAAAATGGAGACAGATCACTGATGATGATTTCCCTTCATCAAAAATATGTCTATTATCTTTTTTTTAGCAAAATGACATCCATATAATGATTATTTTATTTCTATGTGACCTTTACCAAAACAACTTTTCGTTCTGTTTCTTTTTTTTTAATTGGGTAAAATTGAAATTAAAATAACACCAGATTCAAAAGTTAAAAAAAAAAGAAACTTTTTTATTATACAAACTCTCTCTCTCTCTCTCTCTCTCTCAAATTATATATATATATATATATATATATATATATATATATATATATATATATATATATATATATATATATATATATATATATATATATATAAAACTTCATCTTGTATATTTAACATTAAATACAAATATTACATTGATTATAATCATAGTCATGTAATTACACTAGCTGTGATATTTCCCAACATTCAGGTGAATAACATTTTATTTTAACAATGAAATAATAAATGTAGCAATACAGGAACATTAATGAGAACATACTGTTTTCTGTAGCAGTATGATTGTGCAGCTCAAGAAAGAGTGTTCAGCATGTGAAGGTAAGCAACACCATTACAATATACAGTAACTAGGGTGTTGTTTTGGTCAGTTATAATAATTATACTCATCTAAGGCTAAGCAGTTTAAATCTTTAAACAAATTTATCTGTTGACTTCTGCCAGTCTGCAAAATCTTATCCTTATTTTTGCCAGTCTGCAGATGTGAACAGGATGAAAACTACTGATCTAGACTGATGCATATTTGTTAAGGTATAAAATCACAAACAAACAAACTTTCACATTTACATATTAATATGAATATAAACAAATAAACATTTATATATTAATATAGAGATTCTTCAATTATATTCTATTCAAAACTGATTTTCTCATTTTTATATACGTATAAAACATTCTATAATTTTTTTTTTTTTTTACAAGAACTCACATTTTCCATCATTTTTATTTTAAATTTTAAATACTTAGATTCTTTCATATCTAGATATATATTAGAATTTTTGTCCATTAAATGCTATTTTATTCTATGTATCAATTTATTTTGTATAGTTTCTACAGACGTCAAGTATCTTCATTATTTTTCTTACAATCTAAGAAATTTACAATATAAATGTCATTTATATTTTACAGCCCCTCCTTTTTTTAACATTTATTAATGTATCTAACTAATAAATAAAATATAATATTTAGAAACTATAATGTATAACAAGCTGGATCTGAATTTAAACTAAACCTATCGTTACTAAATTTTTAATTATACACTAATCTAATCTAGTTGACTGAATTTATTATTTAATCTGAATTAATAATTGAACATCTCAGGGGATTAACTTATTACATAGCCTAATTTAACATTTACTTCTCAACAACTACTAATGACTTATAATGAAAATAATAATATAAATTAAACAATACCCTAACTAAATAATGGCAGTTAGATAATGAAAGATATCATGCACATTTTGATTTCAATTCATCATCTAAACAATTACTAAATGATAAAACCTTTTTAGAAAATCAATAAATAATTGATGTCTCATGCAGTGTTTGGATCAAGAAAATCAATATCATCATGTCTGAATATGTTCATCATTAAATCAAATGAAAATACAATTATGTCATATTAAATAAAATAAATGTGTGAGCATGTGTGGAAATATGAAACATGAATGAATGTTAAAGAAGAATTCTAAATACAATTTTGAATAATAAAATATTTATTAACAAAATAAGAAAATAGTTAAGCAAACATTTAATCTCTTTCTCATTGGTATAAGTACAAATTTTGGATGTATTTAGCATCACTAGTTAAAGTTTACATAAGGATAGATAACACAATATAATCTTTTAAATTTCAAATCTAACACATTTCATCTATCAAAACATCCTGATAGATTTGTGAAACACATTATATTTTTAACACTAAGTAATGAACTAAAATAAAATCCATATATTTTATTGTAAAAATGGTTTTCAGTTATCAGTTACTTCTGATAAACCTTTAGAACTGAGGAAATATAACCTTACACTTCTAGAAATCAACTACAAAATTTATTTTATATTCAACATCTTGTGTTTTATAATACTCAGTTACCAATTAACCTAATAAGTCTATAACAAACAACATAGGTTAAATATTTCAATTACATTATAAAATAAAATTAAAATTTTGCATTTTACTTCAAATGCACATTAACTACAACTAAAGTAAAGGGGTTTGAAACCTTAGAATAATATCAAACTATATCTTGCAAAATGAAATAAATAACTCCATTAATTAAATATATTCTTTCTTTACTAAAATGAAGTAAAGAATTTTATTAATTAACTATGTTTTCTTTTGCCAAAATAGAAATAAATAATTCTATTCATTAACTATGTTTTATCTTTGCTAAAATAGAAATAAATGATTCTACCAATTAATTATTTTTTATCCTTGCTTGCTTACTCAATGATGATGGAATATTGAAAATTGATGATATGAAATTTTAAATAATAATTGTAACATGATTTAAAATGATAATCAAAGTTATATACTAATGATGGATTTTTCTATATATTTTAAATTAACACTTTATTCATGAAACTGTATTATGCTGTGTGTCATAGAATAAATAATTAATACTAATCAATCAAATCGGTTTGCTTATGAAGTTATAATACAATTATAATATGGATGAAGGCAATGGATAACCAAGCTTTAATCACTAACTTTACTACAGCTGTTTTGTAAGAAAATCAATTCTGCTTTTATTATTCTTTTTATCAATAAATTATCTGGCACTTGGCTATAGTGTAAGATGGAAAACATTCAATAAACACATGGGGATAAAAGATTTTTACAATTCAATTCATATAAATAACAACACAACAACTCCCAAGTCTACTTCTGAGACTAACTAAACTGGTGGGAATAAATCTCATCACCAAATGATCAGGGAGATAATATACTTAGCTTCATATACTGTAATTCATAATATCAAATATCAAAACTGGAGGATTCAATCTACTCCTATCAAAAATACTTCAATAGACAGAAAGGGGAGAGATTACTCGATCCCATGCAATACACTAGGCAATCTACCCATGTTAAATATTCAAATAACAAAAGAAAGGGAGATTGCTCAATCCCTAAAATATTATAAAACATTGCTAACTTTACTACATATAGCCACAAAAATACTTTTCCCTTCAAGCATAATAAAGAACAATAATTCTCACTTAAATAAATCTCTAATCCTTTCAAAACAATTGACCATTCTCTTCCTCTGAAACCAATAGACTTTATTCATTTTTACTTGCAATTGACATATTATTATAGTTGAATTTAATAATGGACACACATATAAAAGCATAATAATACACAGACAATTCAAATCCCAGTAAGCAAATAACTACTGTAAAATATCACTTACTAATTGTAAAAGCAATAAGCAATAAATAATTCTTATCTGATAATATAATATTTAGAACTGGATAACATACTAATGATGGTTGAAAAACAAGGCAATAATTTCTATTGGCAAAACAAGACAAAATAATCTTCTTATAGTGCATTTACATTAGCACAAATCTAAAGCAAAAAATTTGGCTTAGACAAATAATAAAGCTTTATATTCTAGGTTAAATAATTATTGAAAATAATTATTTTTTAAATCTATTGTATAACGCATAGATATAATATAAGAACCTACATAATGAACTTCTTTTAAAGAAAGGCTATTACCCCCATTAGCATTAGATGGATGTCTCCATCTTTTATCATGTACGCATCTTTATAATCTAAACACATGTTAAAACTTATAAGCAAATAGTTTATACTTTGTGGCTAATTATGAATCAAAATAAAACTTATATTAAACTAATAAAAAAAATTACCTAGCATAATATTTTCTTCTTATTATGCTTTAATGAGATGTTCTGGAAGAATAATAATACATGTTAATAAAATAATAAAACAATCTTTAAACTATCTATCTATTAAATACTATTAAATAAATAAAGTTCTTTTTTTCTCTTCTTCAAAAGAAGTAAAAACTTGCTTGAAAAACAAAAAGTTTATTGATAGTTTATAAATGACATCTCTTGGTCATATCTCAAATAATAAAAATTATTAGCACAAAGATAAATAATGACGAATATATAACACATGTTTCTTGCAGGAAGACAAACAATATTATTTTTAATTCATAATAACAGAGTCAGTGTTCTTAGCAATAAGCTAATGAATCACTGTTGACATTATATAGGAGAATTTTTTATTAATTAAGCAATATACATTTTTATGATGCAAATAAAGTAGTAGTTTATATTTCATTCCTAGGATATATTCAAACATTTATTATACATTTTAGAGACATTCATGAACGTATATAATTATTTAACTAATAATATTTATTTAGATGAGTTTGTTGGCAATATTATAGATAGAGAAGTTCCACAGCAGATGAGGAGTGCAATTAATAAAGCAAAGTCATATAATTTTATCCATTTTATAAATTCACTTCTCACAGTAATTGGGAAAAACAGATAAATATTAACAACACATTCAGTTGCACATTACTCATAATTCTCTTTTTATAGGCAAAAATAGAAAACAAGCAAATGTTCCAATAAAATAACAATGAAATTAAATACTTTGTACACCTCCTTCTTAATCTTCTTTTATAACTAGCACAAAATTTATTATAAAGAGTTCTTAAAATGCTTAATAATAGTTCACATATTTTCCCAACATAGTAAACACACACTGCTGTTGTTCCATTAATACTATAATTAAAACTTAAGAAAAATAATTTTGAAAAAGAGACAAACATTCTTCTTTCCAATTAGGTTTAAAGTTTAAATAAAGCAAATTTACAATACTATTATGCATTCCCATTCTTTTTTAATAGTGGAAATTAAACTTAAATAATATAGCATAGACACCTACATGCATTTCAGACAATGGTTGGAGAATCTAAATAGTCAGCCAAGGATAAGACCAATGTATCTCTTAGTGTTATTTAAGCTCTCATATCTGTGAACCAATAATATATTTTATACTTTCAGCTTGAACTTTGGAAAAAAAAATTATACTATCAAACTTTGTTAATAAAATGAAATTAAAGATGAATCAATATTGGAAGATCTTTTAGCTGTCTCCTTTCAGCAATTAGCAGTTTGCAGTAGTTGTAGTAGTTGTAGTAATCCCCTAAAATTGTAAGTATACCTTTTTATAGATTTTTAAAATATTACCTCACATTTATTCTTCCAATAGTGCAAGATATTTGAAAGTTCAAAAATCACCAGACAGAGACTATTTGCTCCTCCCATTACAATAAAACTTAATTTATGCAAGAAACTTTGCTTTGAAAAAGAAAGAAAAGTGGGGGAAAATATTCTGTCTTTTAAATAAATAAAAAGAAATATTAAATATTAAATTAAAATAAGAATTAAATATTCTGTACTTCAAAAACAACAGAATAAAAACTAATGGCAATTACTTTAATAAATAAAATATTTTCTAGTATAATTATTGTTTAATAATTCACCAGTTCAATAATACATTAATTCACTTAAAATGTAATTAAGCTAGTTTTTAACACTATTATTTATGAAATTAAATATTTGGATATGAGATATGATACTTGCTTATTTAATGAAGCATATGAATGAAAAATGAAGTTGAATAATGATATTGACATACATGAATACTTACAAATAATGTACTATAGACACTAAACTGATATGACTAAATGACTATTTTAATGATGATGAGTGAAACATATTTCACTGTTTATACTGTAAATAAAAATATGAAAAGCAAATGAACTACAGAATCATTCAAACAAGTCTTAATACTGCTTTGTGAACAAATATAACAAATTAGCATCAACTTAAACTGAACTGACTATGTTTGTGACAATCTACTCCCCTATCCTATCATTAATTATACCCTAAAGTAAGATACTAAATTATCTAATATTTTTTAAACTACATCTACAAGTCCTTCCAATCATAGTTTTAAGCCATAAATAAAAACAAAAATTTTATGTTATTTCATTTTTTTAATAAGATAATATCAAATGTTACTGATATAGCATTACACAACTCCAATTAATAACTACAAACATCAAACACAAGTAAAAATGTAACAATTATAAATAATGGCAGTTTTATTCATTGTGAATATTCAGTAGATAAAAAGTATAAGTGCAAACCGAGATTGCTAGTGGCATCATCATTGGTCTCCACTAGTATTCTTAGCTGAAACTAACAAATATTCTAGCCACCAGAGGCAGCACAACTTATACTGATAAGCAAGAAATATTACTATTGTAGGATTACTATTATCAGCAATAGACTTTAGACAGACAATGCTTTTCAGAATTCTCATCATAAATTATGACTGGATCAGTAGGACCTCATCCTATGTGCTTGCAATTTTGTTATATTTGTTGCTACAACATGACTCAATAGAATTTCTTCAAAGCCATTGTCTATTCTTCCAGTTACATTTGACACTACAATATGTGATTAAACCCCTGACATCCATTCTGATGTGTATATGATGGAAATATGAAAGTAACCTGACAGGAATAAGCAGCCAAAGTGAAATGCAGAAATAATGAAATGGATAAAATAGTGAGAATGGCAATGTGAAGAAAGTTAAAACAGTGTCATAATGTTGAATGAACAAGAGTAAACATGCCAGGAAAATTAAGCTAAATATAGAAAGGAACTATATAAAGATGATGTGTGCTCAAGGAATGAACTCAACAATCATTGATATTTATATATAACAATAATTTCAATACTAATTTGTTTAATAAATAATAACAAGTGCTAAAGTAAAAATGCAAGCTCAAAACATTGGAAGAAAACAATGTCCTGGTAACAGAATGGATAGATATTACAGAACCATCTAATACAATAATGGGAAAAAAACAAAATAAAGAAATCTTGAAACTTCAAAAGAGTGAGCTAATCAAACAACACTATTGACAAGTTTAGCATCACTAATGGAAAGTCAAATAGTAAAGATGACTGTCCAAATAAAAATTAATAATAATAAAATGAACTAAGTGGCTGAAGATAGTAAAAACTCCATGAAAAATGATAAAAAGAGATGAAAAATATAATTAAAACTGAAAGTAAATTTTCAAGGAAATGGAAGATAATATTGTAATAAAAGAGGAGTTAAAATGGCATAATGCTGGTGTCACAATAAAAGGAAGGTGACAATGAAATGAATAAAATAAATAAAACTACAGATTAGTGCCAATGTGCTTTAGTTAAGAAGAGTGATGAAACTTTTTCATCTAATTAAAAAGAAAACTAAGTAATGATGAAGACAAAGTACGTAAGCAAAAATAGTCAATGTCAACAATGATAGTGATGCTGTAAATCAGTATAACAAGACCTTGGCTGGTGAAAATAATGATAGGGATGTTTATGTTATATCTTAACACTTGGTTGCAAATACTATTGCAGAGACCTATGAAAAGGAAATCAATGTCAAAAGTGATGAAGATATAGAATGGACCCTTTTTGGTTTCAGAAGTTAATATAAAAACAACCAATAATTATCTAAAGGACAAAACCATACAGAAATAATTAATTTACAAAGTGAATTCTGCTACCTGAAGATTAAAGATAGAAATCACAAAACCAAAGGTATAGGTGCTTCACAGTGCAAAACCATCAATGAAAAAAAAATTAAATGAAAAATAATAAATAATTTAATACTAACATCCTAGATAAAAAGAAGATAAACATGAATAGAAACTGCTAACTATATGGATGCAAGAAAAAATACTACAAGAGGAAAAGAAAGTAGTGGTAACCATTCATGTTAAAGAAAAAGATACATTTCAGAGTGAAAAGTGTGAGAGATTTCTCGGGTCATCTCAAATAGCATCTCCACCAGTGAATAAATACCTGGAAAGGGATAAAAAGTAAATTATTAGACAAAAAGTGGCATATTCTTTGATGTTACTGGATCTGTTAAAAAGAGTAAACAATTTTAGAACAATTTTGCAATTATAAATTTAAAATTATGACTATACTGAAAGTGATTTCTATAAAAAAAATTGACAAAAATTATTGGACAGTACTTTTATTAGATATGTGTGTTTATTGCACTCAGTACTGATAATGGAGGGAGAATTTTGTCATTAGTGTGAGGCTACAATGTGTTTTGATGATCCATAGAGTAATATATCTCTGCATTTCACCTACTCTATTTGAAAATTCAAAGTCATCAAAATTAGCACTAAGTTTCAAAGTGGGAGAGTTTAAAATTTATATACCTATTGTCATAATTACCATGGACAGAATTATGTCATTGGTCATGAGATACTAAAATTCACAAATACCAGATTAGCAAGGTTTTGTTTTGCCAAAAATTTGGTTTTATTATACCATCTGGACATTATGTGATTAAAGTGTGATAGCTTTCAAGGTGTTCATGTTGTACAGTGTATTTATGATTGAATCTTTTTATCTATCATGGTGTTGAAATCAGTATTAATATATTTGAGAAATTAATCATGAAAAACGAAGCTAACTAATCATAATATCAAAATAGTTTACAGCAATATAATAAAATTATCTCAGTCAGTCTGTAAAAGAAAAACAAAAATGTTACAAATAGCTGAGTATGAGCAAAACAATGCTTAAGTAATGTGAAATAAAATTGATTGAGGTAAAAAAATATGTCCTTCATGCAGTACAATGCAATTTTATTTGCCACATTAGATGTACATATTGTAGCAATGTATATCCAACTACAAGAATTAAATAAAAGGATCAAGAGTAACATTAATAAATAGTGGCATTTTTATTTATTTTAAATCTCAGTAGATAAAAGATAAATTCAAACTTAAGTTGCTATTGGAATCATTGTTAGTTTTCAATAGTAAACCTAGCCCAAACTATCAAATATTTTAGCCAACACTGGTAACACAAGTTACATCCTTATAATGAACAGAAAATAAGTTAGCATTATCAGAAATTGGGTTTAGACTGATAACTCCCTTCATTATGCTCATCATAAATTATGATTGAGTCAGTAAAAAATTATCCTATATACTTGGACTTTAGTTAAATGTATAGCTGCAACATGGCCAATGGAATTTCTTCAACATCATCTGGTCACCATCACTGCTAAGTTTTAGATGATTCTGTTTAAAATATACTGTTATTTAAACTACTGTGGTTTAATTTGTAATCTATAAATTTACATCATCATTTATCAAAACTAATATCATTTTTTATTTTCCTTTGGTTTTCTATCAATTCTGAAAAAGTGCATTTTCAAATATAGATTTATATATATATATATATATATATATATATATATATATATATATATATATATATAATGTACATTAGCAAAATAATATAAAAGTAAGATTAATGATAATAATAATAATAATACATTAGCAAAATAATATAAAAGTAAGATTAATAATAATAATAATAATAATGATGATGATGATGATGATGATAATAATAAACATGTCAAAAAATTAGTAGTCTAGTACCTGGGAAATACAATATAATTGAAATTTTGTATTGTAATAATTATAATTCTGAAGATATAAATATTTAATTGAGATTTAGAAACACAAAAAATTAATATACATACAGAGTTAGATTGCAGCTTGAAAATTTAATTGCAATTTGAAAGTTATAATTGATTATTTTTAGTCTGTTTTCAGAACAAGTTGTGATTATCTGTTTAATAAGATTTATTAGTCAAATTGCAATCTTTAGTGTATATATAAGCATTTTAGACAGTATATAAAGATGAACTTCCACCTTTATTGTTTAAAGGCATTTGCTTTAACAAAAGATTGAGATTGTTCATTGTTATTAAGAGTTGATTGCTTTCCTATATTTATGTGATAATGTAAGTAAACTATGCTCAGATGGTATAAAAATATTAGTTTTTTTAAAAAAGGAAGAAATGTTTTTTATCAATTACCAATTAATAATTATTATTATTATTATTATTATTATTATTATTATTATTATTATTATTATTATTATTATTATTATTATTATTATTATTATTATTATTATTATTATTATTATTATTATTATTATTATTATTATTATTATTATTATTATTATTATTATTATTATTATTATTATTATTATTATTATTATTATTATTATTGAATTGAATTGAAAAATTATTATTATTATTATTATTATTATTATTACTACTACTACTACTGCAATCTATCTTATATAATTCCTATATTAAACAAAAATAATATTATCAAAATAAATGAATGTAAAAAATTAGGCAATATTGTTTAAAATTGTTGGTTGTATTAACAATTTTTGAACCTTATTTTTAAAAATTCCAAACTGTTATAATACTGTTGAAAACATTGAAATACAGAATAAAACATCATATTTAATACAACAATAAATATATGTGTATAAAGCTAAAAGTTGTTGGAATTGTCTTCCTCCTGAAATCTACTACATAAAGCATATAGTTGACCTTTATTTATTATTATATTAACATTTAAAACACTTAAAAAATCAATTATTTAATGCAACTTTTCAATTTAACAAGCATGAAAATAATAATAATTGCAAAATGGCCAATACATTGATGATTATAAGATCAATTACTTGAAAATCAAATATTATCCAGTATAATGGCATTTATAATTGTTTTTAATAACTTATGTAAAAAAAAAAATCCTGCAATTAAAATCTAGAAACTTTCAAATCTAGAATCAGTATCTATCAAACATAAGAGAGGATGGGGTGGGGAATACTCAAGAAAATATTTTTATGAATGTACAGTGTGTATACATGAAAAAGAAATAAACCAATATTTGCTATTTATGTACATAAATATTTTTTTCAGAATATTTCTTTTATTTTTATTAATGTCTTCACCCGATATGAATTGTATACTAATGTATATATAAAAGAAATAAAAACTATAGAACTACCACAGCCTTTTTTTTTTAATAAGCCAACTTATTTTACAAAACCATTTCAGTATTTATGAAAATAAACAGCCTACTAATGAGATCAAAAGAATACAATGTAATTTTTATAATAATATTTCCATTCTCAGCACAAATTTCTCTTAGTTTTATTTTACTAAGCAGTTCGATGCTGATTTGATTATATCTTTCTCAGCTTTAATTTATTTTAAAGTAAATATATATTTTTTCTTTTATAAAGCATGTTTTAAATTGATTTATCAAAATATGTTATATGGCAATATGTATATGTATTTTAGTAACGAATATATATATATATATATATATGTGTGTGTGTAAATAAAGTAGTTATTGAGTAAAATCGTGTTATTTTTAATTAACACACAGTTTAACCCAAAAACTCTTTTATTTACATCATATAACCGTGAAAACATTAAATATAATATATATAATCTAAAATTAAAATATTAGAATAAATAGTTTGAAAAGGGTCTGAAGCGTTGCATTCGAGAGCAAAAACTTTCTTGATGCAAAATCAATCTGTCACCATCTGATCTTCCAAATATATATTTAATATGGGTTTTTTTTCTGTTAGTTACATTTTTTACTATTATGTTTACTTGAAAAATTAATGAAAAATAATGTTTGTACTGTAGCTATGTATAAATATTTTCCTTTTTTTCTTTTTTAATTGGCAGGTAGCAAGGGTTATTTTAAACCGTATATAGTTCTTAACTAGTTTAAGTGTCAGGCGCCATATTGATTTTTTTTTAAAACTGACCTGAGACACAATTTTTACAATAACTTTAGTTTTAATAATGTTAGAGCAAAAAAAAATACATTGATAGAAACTAGAAAAACTAAAGAAAACAACATGGCTAATACAAATAGTGATTATCATTAAAAAATAATATCACAAAGAAATTTCTACATCCGAATTAACAATTACTTTATTGTTTGTTCATAATTTCTACTTTTTCATTAACTAGGTTTAAATTACATCTTCACTGGTAATTTCTTTGTATTCCTCACAAAATTTCCTTTGAAATGATATATAAAACATTTTGCTTGAGATAATCCATAGCTTCAGAACTTATGGTAATAGTAAGATAAGACTTCATTTTTTTCTTGCACCCCAAAGTTGAAAAAGTTCAAGGCTCTGGAAGAAAAAACGTTCTCCCTAATAAAAGATAAAAAAAATTAGAATTCTATCAGAATGTAAAAATAATAAAACAAGTGTACATATTATTACTTACCTCTATAAATTATTTTGATTTTAGACTTTGGATAAACCAACCTTGTTCATAACATCATCATACTGAATAATCATTGCCAATACAGAAAACAATTTATAAATTTAGAATATGAGAAGTCAAAGATTATTAAAAAGGTTCTAAAGGCATATATATATATATATATATATATATATATATATTCTACCTCTTTCAGGATATGTCTTCCAGAGAAGCATACCTGTTCATATTATCTAATATAAATATACAAAATATTTCATATTATTCAATATTATTATTAATAAAAGATAAATCATTTCAGATCTTGTTTACCAATTGGCAAAAGTAATCAGTAAAACAAAACAATAAAAACTAAGTTAATAAAACAAAAATAATAAAAACTAAGTTAGTAAAACAAATATAATAAAAACTATGTTTGTAAAACAAAAACAATAAAAACACAATCTCTCTGTGCATCTGGTATGCAGCTTTGAAATTAACATTGTATTTTTCTGTAATATGTCTAATATTACAAATACGGTCAAATTTTGCATTTTTTCGTTTCGCATTTTTTATTATATTGGCAAAATATGGGATTCTAATAATAGGATCATTACTCCAAATGTCCTTCAATTGGAATACAGGGACTTTACATGAAATTCCCAATGTCATCCCAAAAGAGGCAGACAATTCCCATCCTGCCACATTTTTTCCAATCATGCATGCATTTCTTCTTAGTGGCATATTTATTTGTTTCTACAATAATTTTCATACTCAGCTTTTTATCAAATAACGTATAAAAGAAATCTAAAATAGAATACTCACCCAAAGTAGAAAACTTCAAACCTGGAGTCTTTGTGAAATTTTCTACATTTACCTGACCTGTAGTAATGTTCGAAGGCATATTAGAAGCACTAGTTGATGGACCTGCTCTACTGTTATCGTCCAGAATAACATTTGTATTTTTTCTTTGCCTTTCTGCTGGTAAAGTGGTTGCTTCTTCTTTAGATGATGATGATGTGAAATATTCCTGTAGATCACTGTATGTAATACTGTCATTGGAATCAAATGGTTTAGAAATTTCAAATTCGTCAAGGCTGGAAAAATCCATTTCTGAATCCATATCTGCCGATTTTTTTTTGTGTCGTTTTGTCTCTGTGTAATCTAAAATACTGAGAAAAAAATAATAAAAACAATTGATCTTTCTTGGAAAAAAATTAATAAAAACTTTATTTTTTGTCGTAGAAAAAAATGGTGATTACCTACAGAAAGTATGAAAAAAGACGCAGAGAATTGTAGTATTTATGTATGCATAGTCCTCTTAGTTTTTCCGTAATTTCGAAAAAAAACGAACTTCAATGAATAACAACGAAGCGATTTTAATTTATATCACAGATCCATTGCAGTATATAAAATACATATATGATAAAAAGACTGCTAGAGAATTAATTCTTCCTGTTAACACAGGTTCATCAGCATACAAATATATGTGTATAACTGTATTGACTGGAAATAAAGTTCTAATATTAATATATACCAGGGAGAAAGCGTCCATAAATATTGAACAGAATGAGTTCTTCCGTAGAAAAATTCACTAAAACTTCCAAAAGCTTTAATGAAAATTCAATTTAAAAAATTCACTAAAATATATACATATTCAACCTCACAAAATCGATCCAACAAGTTTCACATACTAATAGTGTAGTAAAAAGAATAAGTACATTAGTGTGTATAAGCTATTTAAAAAAAAAAAATCTCTGTTGCTAAACATAAAAAAAAACTGTTCAAACTTTTTTTTATTGAATGGAATGAGTTTGACCATAAGAAGTTTACACAATGCTAAAATCTTGTTTACAAATTAAAATATATTTTGATAAACATTTATTGTTTTTAATAAAATTTTGATTTCTTTATCCGTCATACTAAACATACTAAACGGTTTTTTAAATATGTGAAAATTGTTGTGGCAGGTAAAATAAAAGCATTATTAAAAAAAGATGTAGTGTGCTTCCGTTTTGAAAAAATTCATGCTTTGTCACTGATATATGCATACATGCATATATATTATAATATTAGAGTTACATTGTAAAATGACTATTTTGAATTTGGAAACTATAAACATTTTATTAGCTTTGCTTAATTTGGTTTTTATAGTTAAGCAAATATGTTTATTATTTTTATTTGGTTAAAGAGTATAAAATATAATCATTATTATATTCCAATATTCTCTCCCATCAACACTTATAAGAACAAAATAATCATAAAATATTTTGAATAGATTTATAAGTTGATTTTTATGGTAGACTTTTATAAATTTTTGTATAAAGAAAATATATTTTTATTGCCATTTTTTTTATTATAAAATAAAATTATCGATTATATAAAGCAAAAGAAATGTTACAAACAAAACAAAAATTCAAAAATAGAAAGAGATAGTAGGATTATAAATACAACAGTACAGTTTAATTATATGTAAAATCAACAGTCATTACATTTTATATGTTGTGTGCATATGTGTGTGTAAATGCTTACATATTTTCATGTAATAAAAAATAATCAATTTAAAACTTTATTTAACAAAAATTGATTTGGGTTTATTAAAAAAATTGAGTAATAAATCATTTATGTCAATTTTGATGAGTGAAATAAATATCTGAAAGAAATTTAAAAATTTTGTAATTTATTTATTTGAATAAAAGATTCAAATCTGGAAATGAAAGTTCTTACCACTTTTGTTTTACAAAATCTTAACTATAAACTATGACAACTTTCCATAAAAACTCAAAAAACCCAGTGCATAATGGGAAATATTAAGTCACCTAGACAAAATGTGATTATCAGTATAAAAAAAAAATCATGAGAAAATCAGACAATCTACATAATTTTTCATTTCACGTTGGACCTCAACCAGTCCCATGTTTTTAATAGTCATTTTGATTTTCATCAACTTGATGGCAGGCTGAAATCTTAACTAGGTAGATACCTTGTTTGGCATCTGTTTATTCTATCATTGGTCCAGAAGAGAGGTGAAAAATAACCCAAAATAACCCTTGTTTTAACTCATATTTTAATGTCAATGAATCTCATTTGTTATAATCAAGTGCAAAAATAAAATCGAAAGATTGACTGGTAGAATTGCGATACATCATTAACCAATTGCTGGATATTTGTCAATAGAATAACAATGACTAATAACTGAAAAGTTTTAGAAGAAATTGTATTTCTAAATTTTAAACAAGTTGCTGAACCTATTTTCCATAAACAATTGTAAAAATAATTAGATCCTTCACTACACAAAAGGATACTTCTAAGTCTCAAGAAAATTAATTTGATTTCATTTTTATTTATAAAAATAAAACATTTTAAATAATAGTATTTTTTAAAATCAAATATGTTTCACACAAACTTACTACTACAGAAACAAATTTTGCTTTAAAAATGAAAGACCATTCTTGCTAATGGATAATAAACTTTGCTTTATCAGCTATGCGATCATAATTATTAAAATAATGAATTAAAAGTCAAAACTGAATGGATGCAACTTATACTTTAAACCAATAAAATGTTGAATGCCAAGATTTTTGGACAATAATAAAATATGTTTAAGGAATTAAAACTACAACTTATGACAAAATTACAAATGTGTGTTTAATATCTAGAAATAATTACATTAATGATTACATGTGCATAAACTATGAATAATATTCAAAAAGGATAATAAATTATCAAGATATGTTTCAAATGCTACTTATAAATTATGGATCCCCTAATAAATATAGAATATAATAAACGACCAAGTTATCAGTAATTTTTAAAAATAGTTTATCTTGAATTAATAATCGCACTAAAATGTGATTTCAAATTTTTGCACAATTCCAGAATGGATAATATTTTAATGTGAAAAGAATAGTTTCGTAAATCAGATGGGTTATTTGATATACTTTCTGCTTTCTACTTTATTAGTTAAGTCATATTACGATGTTTTGCAAATGTAAATAAAGATTTTCTCAATTATTTCATTATTGAAGTAAAAGATAAAATTTTATTTGATATTATCATTAGTATTACGATTGAATAGGATTAATTGCAATTTATGTGAGGATTGTCTTGTACAAATGTTAGTAATTAGTAAACTTATATTAAATAATCTTTATCAAATAATCAGAATGGTTTTGACTTTTTGATACCTCAAATTAATTGGAGTTATTCTTATATATTTATTTATATATCACTCATACTTGTTAGAATTATTTTTATTGTTATCTACTATTGTATAATAAAGCAGTCTAATGATTTAATTGTACTTTGTGTTGACAAAGTAACATCTTCCTGATATTAAAGCCTAAAACTGAATCCAGAAAAGAATTTTAAGACAAATAAATAAGCCTGTTGTGCTAAATTATCATTTAGCTCTGCAAATCAATGAGTTATATTTGCTATTTTAAAAGTGTGAACATTTTTACTTTTTTTGTAAATAAGGATTATAGATAATTGATTGGTTAGTGCAATAAACGAATTAAAATGTTCATAAAATATTAAATTTTTATTATTATAAAAAAATTAAATTGATGATTACTTTACAAAATATTATAGCCTTGATTTTTGTTTTATCAGGGACCAAGTGTGTTGCATATATGTCTGGGGAGGGTAATCAATTTGTCACTATCTTGGATCTGCTTTACCTTGTTTTAATTATAAATTTTATTAAACGCACATTATTATATTAAGTAATATTTACTAAGTCTGTAACCTTATAAATAAGTGTCTGAAAAATTCAAAGGTAGGAACCTCTACAGGTCTTAGCCACAAGCTTATGCTAGGAAGAAAAAAGAGGGAAACCCATCTTTACTTCAACCTACTTTTATATATGAATAGGTGAAGCTGAAGTGGTTAGATCTAAAAGTGTGAAACTATTCAATACTTCACTAATTAAGTCCACAATTCTTATAATACATTAATACTCACGAAATCTTACTATTTTCAAGAAGTCAATGGAAAGATTTTATAGTAAGAAATCTATTACAATAATTTAAAGTTGTAATTATAAATTTTATTAAATGCACATTGTTATATTAAGTAATATTTACTAAGGCTGTAACCTTTAGGAATAAGCATCTGAAAAATTTGAAGGTAGGGACCTCTACAGGTCTTAGCCACAAGCTTACGCTAGGAAGAAAAGAGGGAAACCCTTCTTTACTTCAACCTACTTTTCGTGAGTATTAATGTATTATAAGAATTGTGGACTTAATTAGTGAAGTATTGAATAGCTTCACACTCTTAGATCTAACCACTTCAGCTTCATCTATTCATATATAAAAGTAGGTTGAAGTAAAGAAGGGTTTTCCACTTTTCTTCCTAGCATAAGCTTGTGGCTAAGATCTGTAGAGGTCCCTACCTTCGAATTTTTCAAATGCTTATTTCTAAAGGTTACAGCCTTAGTAAATATTACTTAATATAATAATGTGCGTTTAGTAAAATTTATCATTACAACTTTAAATTATCATAATAGATTTCTTACTGTAAGATTTTTCCATTGACTCATTGTAAATCGTAAGATTTCTTGAGTATTAATGTATTATAAGAATTGTGGACTTAATTAGTGAAGTATTGAATAGCTTCACACTCTTAGATCTAACCACTTCAGCTTCACCTATTCATATATAAAAGTAGATTGAAGTAAAGAAGGGTTTCCCTCTTTTTTTCTTAGCATAAGCTTGTGGCTAAGACCTGTAAAGGTCCCTACCTTCGAATTTTTGCAGACGCTTATTTCTAAAGGTTTAGCTTGTTTTGAAAGTTTGCTATAATGATAGCAGTCAGAGAAAAAAGAAATACTGTCAAGTGGTGGTACAAATAGATATAACCTTGGCATTTGACTCAGTAAAACTCTAAGTCTTATTTGCAAATGCTCAAACAGATAGATATCCTTAGGAGGTTGCAATATATAACAGCAAATCTCTTACTGAACTGGGAAATACATATCACAGTTTGTGGGAGAAATTCACCATCATTTGTCCCCACTCAGTCACTATTGCAAGGGTCTCCCTTTAGTTCATTGCTGTTTGCATTTTACATGAACCCTCTCATTGAGAAAATCAGTCAAACATTTGAGGGGATAGATATTCCTGCAGCAACACAACAAGTGACATACCTAGCATATATGGTTGTTATTACAGTTTTCCTGGCTTCCAAAAAACAGATACCTAAGTTCCAAAAGATAATTGATAATTATTCAATAGAATGTGGACTTAACATTAATAGAACAAAAACATCAGCTTGGTCCATATACACAGGAAGGCAGTGTCAATTCATATACAAAGGGAAGCCATACCCATTCTTAAGGTTTCCACTTTATATGGGATCCATAGGGATGAGATGCTATATAGTGTAACAGGAACTGAGTTCAAATTCTGTTACAAAAAAAAGAAAAGAGGATAGAAGGTTTTTTTGTTTTTATGCACGTTACTATTATTGTTATATATATATTTATTTATTTATTTATTTATTTATTGGAGAAGTCTCACAGACAATCACATATATTTTACTGAGGTAATAAAGAATGATGGTGGTTATGGGTTAATATTCTTATTTGGCATATGTGCATATAGATAAATGTTATTTTTAAAAGACAAAGAAGTAAAATTAGGAAAGAATTTAAAGCATATAAAAAGTTTATTTTTTTTGCTGTTATGATTCAATAAATTAATTAGCCAAATGTTTCTCTGATTGTTTTAGAAATAGATGGAACTAATTGTTCACTATCGTGTTCTAGTTTAATGAATTGATTTTCTTTAAATATGCAAACTTGGTCAAAAAAAAATTTAATTAAAGAAAGAAAAAGAATTATGGAATGCCCATTGTAAATTTTTTTTTTTTGGCTTCTTTTGTCCTATTTTAGATTAAATGAAAAAGGTGTATCTAAAAAGTTCCAAAAAGGAAAAAATAAGATAAGTAAAAAAAATGATGTTGCTAAATGTTTTTTCTTTTGTTTACACATTCTTGTCAAAATATATTTTTGGAATAAAGAAGAAAAGCCAGAAATAAGGAGAAAGACTTTTTTTGTTGTTTTTTATTGATTTTTGATTAGTCGACTGAGGAGAAAGCAATACAAACATATAAACAGAAAATAAATAATTTGGCCATAAAAGTAAAAATATAAGAATTGAAATAAACTGTCATTACCACCTTCACTGCTGGACAGAATTTGTTTGTGAAACTGAAAATAAAACTCTAAAGGAAAACTCCATGAACCACATGGGGTACAGTTATAATTGTGTCTGGATGTATATTCAGACTACAGCTTGCTTTACCATCTCTGCCAGAAAGCCATTAGGATATCAATCACTCTAAGCATACTTCTTGCCATCCAAAGCCACAACCACTAGATCTAGTGCATGACATCTGCCATTCCTGGAAGTTTTGTAGAAAGAAATTTAAAGAAATTACATTGTCAGTAGATGAGTTCAATAATTGGAATGCCAAGTATCAAAGATGGATGCTAAGTTTTGCCTATGCTAATTCTGGGATTGAAGGTAATGAAGGCACTCTGAGACATATATGTAAGTCCCACTGGCACACAAATACTGATAAATATAGATTTTCTATCATTTCTAATTCTTGAATATAATCAAATCAAGCCAGGTGTTATTATAATATTTTATGTATGTATTATTTTGTTTCTTGCTCTTTAATTGTAATTTTCTATAAAAATAATAATAATATTTTATCGAATACATGATTTATGCTATTTTATTCTTTTCTTACAATAAAAACTAATAGATTCCCAATTAAACCTTTAATTCATTTTTTATATGTATTATGACATTTTTTTTAGATATTTTAACATTAATTTAGTAATACACATGTGTATGTGTTGGCATGCCTCCAATAAATATCTGAAGTAAAACAGGTTAGATAGAAAGGTGTGTGGGGATTTAAAAATTTTTATGTCAGATGCTAATGAGAATTAAAATAGATTGAAATTCAGAAAGAGTATTTAGTTTGAAAGTTAGTTCACTCTCCCCACCTTTTCTTCCATATTGCCCTACAACACCCTGAGCACAAGTTAGCTTTAAGGCAGGCATAAGTTTAAAATTGCTGATTCAGTCAAATTATTCATAGACCCTATGATTTTTGCTAATGAGCAAGATGGGCACTTGGTAATGGACAAAAAGGGGCTGTTGCCATAAATGTAGAATTCTACAAAAAAAGAAAACTAAAGCTGGGAAAGGTTGGATTATCTCAATTTATCATTGCATATTTAGTATTTTCACAGTCAGTTTGTTCTCTAAACTTCAGGAAAAATTTGCCAAAAAAGGGGAATGACTCAGAATATGGGAAAACTTTGTACAAGATGGGCCATTTAATAAGATACATGTAATATATAGGGTATATGAACATAGACTTTCACCCAACCCACCACTCTCCACTCTATCTAATAACACTGATACACCAAAACACATATATGATGAAAAGATAAATAATCACCAATATACATATTTCATGCTAAAGATACATGTATTACATATAAATTCACCCTCAGGGAAGGAAAAAATACAATTGTTAAAATTAGTTCAGGTTAAGGTATTTTTCTGATTACAGCTAGATCCAACAATATGTGAATAAATGAAGCACAAATGGGATGACTGTTACAATGGACTCCCAACAATGGGGCTTTTGAAGAATGGGGATTTGTAGAGTAAATACAGCCAAAAGATATAGAAGGATCATTGGTCAATGTTAGGAAAAAAAATTTGGAAGAAGAAAAAAGAAACAGGATATTATATATATATATATATATATATATGTGAGTGTGTGTATTTAGATTTTTTTATTTTTTAATTTTTTGGTGGAGAAAAGAAATAGAGAACTTTAAGGTAGATAAGCAAAATGGGTAAAAACATTAAAAATATCACATGGTAAATTTGTCAGCATCAGTAGATAATACAAAAAACAAAAAAAGAAACTAATGAAATAATGAAAACCACATCACAGAGTAATATGGATCAAAAAACTATAAACAATGGAAAAAATTGACATGTTTGAAAGGATCATAGAAAAGTTATAGTTAATGGAAGAAAGATTCTGGAAAAATTAAACAATGTAAAAAAAGAAATGAATGAAAGGATGTTAGAGGGACAGAGGAAAAATGAAAAAAGATTGTCAGAGCCAAAGAAAATGCTCCACAAACAAATAAGACACAGTCAAGTGGGAGAGTGAAAAGCAAATAAGAGATAGATTAGAAGTAAAACACAGTATAAGTGAAAATGAAATTAAGCCAAAAGCTGAGATAGAGAATAAAGTGGGAGTAAGGGGAAATGCTGAATAAAACAGAATAGTATAATGGAAGACAAGAAGGCCACAGTATGATGCTCGATAGTACTGTTGCCAGTAAACCAATTTTTAAAGATTAGGATATTTTCTGGCAAATAGGAGAGGCACCAATTGAATATTTAAAATGTTTACAAAGATATTTTAGAATAAATAAAATGTCACAAAAGGGTAACATGATGGTAGCCTATGATGACTTAGAAGGGCATGCTCTTATGTGGTGAAACTCACTATCTAGTCACCCAGGGAGCTTTGGAGAATACATAGCAACATTATAGAAGACTGTCTAGTCTAAAATCCAGCAAAAAAGGTTAAATGGCAGGTGATGGCACAAAAGTATTGAGAACAGAGCACAGAAAATTGTGTGCAGTTTTTCAGAAGACAAGTATATATATATATATATATATATATATATATATATATATATATATATATATATATATATATATATATATATATATATATATATATATATATATATATATATATATTGAGAAGTTTGGAAGAATGTAAAAGGTCAGAGAGGCAAATAGTAGGGACATTGTCAAAAATTTAGTTTGGCCATAAATTGTGTATTGGGAAGGATTAATAAACCATCCAAGGAAATAGATAAAGTATTATATATGGTCAAAGTGAGCAATGATTGGTATAGATAGGAAGGCAGGGAAGTGGGAAAGATGATGAAATGCAGATGTACAATCATAAGGGAGTGGAGAATAGAAATAAAAAAAATTGATAAAGGAAACAGATGAAGCCCAATCTATCCCAAAGAAGGGAGACAAGTAAAGAACTCCATAAGCTTATAGGAAGATAGAGTTTCAGAATATTCCCCACAAACTTGTCTGAAAATCAATGTTAGATTTGAGGAAATAAGGGTAGCAATGCACAATGATATGGGAAGCCAGGTTTCCATAATACTGAAGAAGTTATACCAACAAATATTAAGGTGGCAGCCAAGGGTACCAACTCTTCCATTAAAAGCAACCCATGTCACCATGGTAAATAATCATAAGGCAAAAATGGAGTCCTGACAAGTGTGGGTTGAAGTAAAGATCAACAAGAAGGTCATTCCCCATGTATTCTTGATCATGAAAGATCTGATACATGATTTGCTACTGGGATTTGATTTTTTACACAGAAACAAGTGCAGCATCAATTACAAGAAAGAACAGCTGATATATGAAAATGAGGAACCAGAATTTGTAACAAAAAATAAATATTAATAGATTCCAATTAAACTGTTAATTCATTTTTTATATGTATTATGCAATTTTTTTAGGTATTTTATCATTAATTTACTTATACATTTGTGTATGTGATGGCATGCCTCCAATAAATATTTGAAGTAAAACAGGTTAGACAAAAAGGTGTGTGGGGATTTTAAAAGTTTTATGTCCAATACTAGTGGGCATTAAAATAGATAGGAATTCAGAAAGAGTATTTAGTTTGAAAGTTAGTTCGCTCTCTACTTCCTCTCTGGTATATTGTGCTACCACACTCTGAACACGAGTTAGCTGTACGGTGGGTATAAGTTTAAAATTGGTGTGTCAGTCAAATTATTTATAAACACTTAAATAAATATTACATATGACAATTTTGCAATGCTTACTATAATTATTGTTTTATGTTAAATATAATATGAACTTTAAATACACATAAAATATTGAAACTTCAGCTTATATTTAAGGCTTTAAGATGTCTAAGCTTATATAATATGAACACTGAGAGAAGTTTCAAACTCCATAATTGTAACCACATAAGAATATTCTATTAAGATATCATTATTGTTGTTATTAATTCCATTTGCTATCTGAGATTTACAATATAAAAGAACGTGAGAGATTTGCGAGTTTTAAAGTCTGCTGGATACAGATTTATCAGTGGTTGGTTTTAAGTTATATCCGCTACCCTGCAATGTTCATTTGCTAGATTACAATATATATATATAAAATAAGTTATAAATTCTGTAACTTGTTTTTATGCTTGCATTTTATGATCACTAGATGGAACTTACCAGTAGCTTTAAACAAGCTTTGTTTTTATAATTACTGAAAGAGATAGAATTTAAAATCTCTATCATTATTCCCACCTTCAGAAACTCTAACAAAAATACCAACTCAAAAGTCAGCACTTATAAAACACATTTCTATCAATTTCAAAGCATGAAATTATCAGATGCATAAATGTCATCAAATCTAGCTTGACAAACTAGATAGCTATATAGGTTTGAATTTATCTCAGCTATAAGCTCAAAACCAGCTGATCTGGAGATGGGGATAACAATAGAGGTTTTAAGTTCTATATAAGCTCCATCTAGTGATCATAAAATGCAAACTTAAAAACAAGTTACGAAATTTATAACTTGTTTTAATTATTATAAATGTACCTTTGAAGGTTTTTGCAATGCTATATATTGCAGAGGCTATTACTACATGATGAAAGGGAGCTGAATTCAGACCCATATACCTATCTAGTTTGTCAAGCTAGATTTGGTGACATTTACATGTCCGATAATTTCATGCTTTCAAATTGATAGAAATGTGTTTTATAAGTGCTGACTTTTGAGTTGGTATTTTAGTTCTAGTTTTTAGTTTCCCAACCCTCCAGTGATGTTAGCCATAAGCTTGAAACCAGCTGGTCAAGAGGTGGGGATAACAATAGAGATTTTATATTTTATCTCTTTCAACACTTATAAAAACAAAGCTTGTTTAGAGCTACTGCTAAGCTTCATCTAGTGATCATATATATATATATATATATATATATATATATAGCAAAGGATGAGATTAGGAAATTGTTAAGAATTCAAATGCAATAAAGATTAGCTACTGAAATAGTACAATTATAAAATACTAATACTATGTCGAATGTAAACCTATGTATATGTGTTTATCTATACATTGTGCCTATGGATTATTGACACACTAAAGGATATATTCATAATTATTTCAAATGGAAAATTTAATAGCTGATATATCAAATGAAATCAACCATGGGAATTAATATTTGTCTGAATTTGTGTTTTACATATATGTTAATGAAACACAATTATAAGTATACATATGATAATTTCTAATGTGATAATAATTATTAAAAAGAATTAGTATGGCCCAATATCTTACTGCAAATTATTAGTTGTTAGCTCAATCAACTCTTTTCTCATTGGCTATCATGTTCTAACTGGAATTCTCTTAATATATATATATATATATATATTAAGAGAATTCCAGTGATACATATATAGATATATATATTTCAAATATATATATATATATATATATATATATATTTGAAACTTGATGAAAGGAATCTAAAGCAGTAGAATTTTGATGATAAACATAAGACTTTATTTGTAGATCATTTTTGTTTCATAACTTATTTAGGTTTGTTCAGTACCTATCCAGTAGACAAATTGTATCAAGTTAGGACTTATTTCAAAATTTTATAGGTTATTCATCCAAAATTAATATATAGATGGGTATTTTCATTTTGTTTTGGAATGAACTTTTGTCTACCATCACATGATAATTCAAACATATGCAATATTTTACAGTTTTTCTTTAATTTTAATTTCTGTAATATAGTCATTATGTTCATTTTTTTATGGTCTATTTCTAAATAATTATCACTATTATTTATTAAATTTGAATTGTGGGGTTTGTTTACATTAACTACTATAACATATGGCAACCATATTATATATATATATATATTGTGCCATTACAATTTATGTTTATTTCATATATATATATATATATATATATGAAATAAACATGGATATGCAAAATTTATCTAGTGAGTAATATAAATATTATCATTACATTGGTGTTCAACAATTAATCAAGATTAATCCACTATTTCATGAGTGCTTATTGATGTCAAATCTATTCATAAATTTTGTAATAAAATTCTATTAGTTATTGAGCTTAGTATTTTTAACATGAATTTCACACAGCTGCCTATGGGTTATTTAAAAATAAATACCAATGTAAATTTAACAATAAATTTTGAATATTATACCAACATGGATTTTAGAGCATCTTTTTTATAAATGCCTGCTAGACTCTCATCCATTTATTTTATTATGATGTAATATATTAACTGATATAGCACTATCAATTTTAACTTGTACATGTATTCATTATATGTTTATGTTATTTAATTAGTATTATTTTTAAGTTCCTATTTTATAATTTACAGGACACTAATAAGAGCTACCATTCTTTATGTTTTTTATATATTTATTTTTGATTATATCAGTATAAATTAGTGATTCGAAGCCTGGATGATAAAGAGTCATTTTATGTTTTTGACCCAATATTTTTTTTATCATTATAAATTTAGAATCTTTAGTTTGGTTTGAATACTCTCTATCTCTTGATCATTTTCCACCATTATAATTTTGACACCTCATTTTTTTGGGCATAAAATCAAACATATAAGGTAAGTTCAAAGACAATCACTTTCTATTTTTAGCTTTTCTATAATTCCTTAATTTTTACATTATCTGCCTGTAGAAAGTGATTGTCTTTGAACATATCTTATACTACGCTTGGTTTTAAAAGTTTTAAACTTAGTTGACAAAGACTACTTAGATAGTTTAAAGTGCTCCTATATGGATTAAAAGTTTGAATTTATATTACTGTATTTGTTTTATTATTTGACTATATATATATATATATATATATATATATATATATATATATATATATATATATATATATATATATATATATATATATATATATTGTGCCCTTATCTATAGGTCATAATAAGGTAGAATGGTCAATTGCTAAAAAAATTTTAAATTTTAAAATACGTTTGTGTAATATATTGATAATTGTATGATCGATTAGATTTTATAGTACAATTTAAGGCTGAAAAATACCTGGTATGTAAAAGTGTAATGGATTATTTAAAAAAAAACAGTTAAATAAAGCTTAATTATATCCTTGCTTATGGTTGTAAAAGCTGGCCATATAAAATAATACAGCTATAAATAGTTAAAAGTATATTAACAATTCAATTGTAATGTTTTAAAACTAATAAATTAAATAAACGCTATATGTAATATTATAATTATAATTAATATTCAAATTTAATCTAATATATTTTAAGATAAACTTTGGGATGGTGAGAATTATATTTAGTTCTACATTTTTAAATTATTTTCCAAATTTTTATAAAATATATCAGTTTTGGTAATTTAGACCGAGACGTAAATTAAAAAAAAATCATCTGATAAAGTTAGTAATCATGTGACTGTATATTATATACCTTCACACACACGCTTGTTAGAATATAATAATAAAGTTTGTGAATTATAAAACTAAATGTAATTGCTATCTATCGTTAAAGTAAAAGTTGAAATATTGAATGTTATTTTAATAATTGTTTTAAAGTTTAAATGATTTTGATAAAACTATAATTGAGTTTAAAAATACTATTCTAAGTAATATTTTAAAACATGACGTCATAAATTCTTTATTTTAAAAAGTTTAATCTATTATAAAACTAAAAATGTGTAAATTTGTTCGCGCTAAAAAAGTCATTAACCAATCAACGGAGGTATTTTAGCAGACGAAAAATAGGAATTAGATGGAGCGGGAGAAGGAATGTGTAAGTAAAGGAAGGAGGAACATATTTTTTAGCTGTATAAGATCGTAAGCTAGAAAAGTGTTATAATTTAAAAATTTTTGTATTTATTTTAAAAGTTTTGTTTTAAAATATAATATTTTGAACTGCCTTTAAATGGAAGGCTAATTTAAAAGATTTCTTACCAGGATTTTTATTCAAGTTTAGCTGAAACCTTGCAGTAAAATGGAAATACTACAGAAAAAAGTACCTAAAAGTATTGATAAAGTAAAAATAATTGTAAAGTGCCTTGAATACAGTTTATTTGTGATCAACCAGGAAATCATTAGAACTCAGATAAATATAATTTGGACATTATACAGAAAACTTAAAAGAAAAGTTATTTGCCATCAGGAAAAATTATGACGCACAATTTTAAAAGGCTACTCCGAAGTTTTTTTTTTATTCTTCTCTATGGAAAAATTAAGATGCGTATATCATAAAGAAAAAATTATGTAAAAGTTATAATGGAGAAAGAATGTTTGTCTTTTTAAAGGAAACATTACAAAGTATATAGTACCAGAATTTTAAAAGAAGGAAAAAAGTTACAGAATAATAATATGAAAGAGCTATTGTGTTTTTATGAAAAAGGAACAGAAAAACTTTCTCTAAGAAGAATTAAAAATATTATAAAGTGTTCATTAGAGAAATGCTTAATAAAGATAAAGATTTGGAAAATATAAATCTAATTTACTTAATGAAATGAATCCATGGAAACAGAAAAGTTTTATTGAATATTTAAATCAAAGTACTGAGAAGATGCATCGTAAAAGTCACGCGGGAGAAAATATTAGCAAGAAATATTAGAAGAGAATATTTAGAAGTTTTCTTTACGGGATTAACTAATATCATAATTAATAATTGTATTAAATATTATAAAAACCAAGGATTATCATTCATGAATATTTATTGAACTAAGTAATATTTGTTTTACCTTAAAATTGAACAAGCAGGGAGAGGAACATTAAGTGAATGGAAAAGAAATGATAAACAATTTTTTTTTGGCTTTAGTATGAACGGTTTTCAGGAAAATTTGATGAAGGAGTACAGTAAATATAGTTTGAATATTTTTTACTAATTTATTTTAAAATATAAAATGTTATGTGAGATTAGGGAAAACATAAAACATAAATTTAGTAATATTAAAATTTAAATATAATAGCTTGATAAAATTATAGAAATAGTGTTTAAAATAAAGTGTATGGATGTGAATCTTATATCTACAAGGATCAAATGGATGGTGAAGCCTACGGAACGCGATCGAGGAGATAAAGGTCGTTTGGTAATTTTGATAGTTATTTATAATGCATAATGTATTTTTTTAGATCATCTATTGACCTAAGAATGAAGTGTGAAAGTCTTAATTATATGTACACATTTTATGCAACATTTTAACATATAATGAGATAGGAGTAATTCGGAATATGCATGCAACAATTTATTTAAAGTATATTAATAATATAATTTAACAGAACAATTGTGTGATTCTTTTGAACTTTCATGTGATAAAGTATTCAGATATTTAAATAGTTTGTATATGATTAAATATACGGAGGAAAGTAGTAAAAAGATTTTCTTATAGAACAGTGGAATAGTTTTAAAATATCAATGAATTTTATTATTGTTAGTAATGCAGATATGTATTTGTCGATGTACAGTATAGAAAAAATCTTGAGAAATAAGATCGGATAGTGACTTGGAAGTACTAGTGGAGAGGAAACCAAGATGATGTGTTTTTTTTAAGAAATAGGAAAATATAAGGGATTTGGATCATATTTAGTTTTGTGTGATTTAGTATAGTTAACTAAGTCCTATGACTGAACACATATGGTTTGGACAGTGTTTTGCATATCTTTAAACTTTTGATGTTAGAATAAAGCTGAAGAAATAGCTTTAGCATCGTTCCTATGATAGAGGTTGGTAGACAGGTAAAGGTCACTCCTCTATAGTGTCTTTTAATTCACTGTGCCATGATTGTCAAGGTATATGACGAGTAATATTCTAGTTGTATTTTGATCCTATGCATCTATCTTCGCTATCCTTATTTCATGAATCTGCATCGGTCAGAAAGATATTTTCAAAGAAATAATGAATAAAATAGAACTGAAGATATGTTATCGTTTATGTAAGAATAGTTTATTTGCTTAAATGTATAGAATTGTGTAACTTTAAAATTGAAAGTCCAAAATATCATAAAGAGAGAAAGAATCATATAATACATTGTAAAATTAATTCAGAAATGAATATAAGATTTTGAAAAGAAATCTAAACCAAGTATTTTAAAAGTGATAATAAAATTTGAATGTTTTTTTTTAAATATTAATGTTGGAGGGAATGAGTATTGCATATTTATCAAGAGAAAATTCAATAAGGTATAATAAACATATACTTGTGCATGGTATATTAATAGTTATAATTATATCATCCGAAGTAAGGCTTGAATGAGAATATTAGGATTAATAAACATCGGATAATGAATAATAAAAACCTAATACCGAATGTAGAATAGTGTTTTGACTTTGTAAGATTCCATACAACCAATATGAAACTAAATTTTATTATTTTGTAGAATTTTATTACGAATGTAAATTTTTGTAAAAAATGTAATTTTAATAATATTAGGGATGAAAAGTGTTTGTGATAATCATATAAGAAATGCATTTTGTAATAAGCTAACCATAATAATAAATCAAGTAATAATACTGTATTTTCTTAAGTGTTAAAAAAAAATAAGATTTAACTAGGAAAAGTAAATAATATTTTGATTTCATTTTATAAACTAATAAACTAAGTTGAGATATGAAAGTAAGGGATATTCAATGTATATAGTGTAAAAATATTGTTAATTTATTTATGTTGTTAATAAACTTTGTTTTAAATTTGTTTTAAAGTTTTGTGTCCGAGTTGTTATTTCTCCACATGGATGCATGAAATCACGATACATTTATAATTGAAACAGACATATAAATTTTGCACAAAAGGTAAACATAAAAGTGTTATAAGAATTTTGAGAATTTATTGGTATGTTAAAATTAAAAGATCATAATTTTATATTATTTATTGGTCATAAGTCGGTTGCCACAATATTACATTAAATTATATGCTAATGTTGCCACACGTATTCTGTTGTCAGATTATTAAAATACTACCATGTACGTATTTATTTATTTCATTTTAGGAAGAAATAAGATTATATTATATTATTATTGTTATTATTATTTTTTATTATTATTAGTTGCTGTGTAGTAGATTATGACATAAAATTCTCTTTTCATATTTTACTACCAGTAATTTTAAATCAGTTAGAATACAATTTATGAACCTGAGATTTTATTTTATTTTACTTCATTTTATTTAATTGAGCTAGATTCTTGTTATAAAGAAGATTAAGATATGATTATTATTTTAATCGTAGTGAATAGAGCTCAGAAAGTCGTAAGAATACTATGAGTTAGTTATTTGGTATAGTAAAAAGGGGGGATAGTGTTCTTATGCCATTGAGGTAGTATCGTGTGGATAATAGCTCAATGTAGTCTATCTCGTTCCCTGTATTGTCACTCCATGTCTCATGAAAATAGTAAATATTTGTTAATTCATTTTAAAATTGAACCGTATTTGTATTTTAAAATTAGAGCTAGTAATCATTTTAATTAATGCTGAATATTTCATTTATTTATTTGTTAACTGAGCTAGAACCCGTAATATTCGTAATAAACAGTATATTTTGGGGTGAGAATGCACGGGGAGAGGTTAGAATATATATATATATATAATTTAAATGAATACAAACATCGATTAATATTGTATTTAAGAATAAAATATTAAATAAAAATAAAAATATAAAAAACCTCAGGATAATTACAATATAGGATGAAAAATAGTATTATATAATAATTTATTTTAACCAACTAAAAGAATTATCTGAAATGAAACATTTTCATTTAATGTCTAATTTTGTAAATAATATATATAAACATTTTCAAGTCTAAATTACTTTTTACCATTTAATGTAATACATAATTTAACGCAGATCTTTCTGACCTAAACATTCTAAGCAATTAAAGTACTAAATATGTAAAATATGTCAAGCATTGGTGGTTGAGAGGTCAGCGACAGCTGCTTTACAAGTAGTTGTCACGGGGTTTACGTGTTCGCTTCCCGGCTGATGCTATGACACATGAGGAAAAAAAAATATGTAAAATATTTTCTTTCCTCTACAAAGTTTGATACTATTCTACAAAATGTTAAATTTTATACATTTTCACATTTACTTTTCAATATCTCATTTTGAAAATTATTATTTCTATTAATTAGCAAAGATTGCTGCTACCTATCAACATTAAAAAAAAAAATTAAGCTTTCTATTTTATGACTGAAGTAAAAATATTTTATATATATATATTAAGAATGTGTTGATTGAGAATTTTACAACCCACGCTAAAGTAAGTTCAAGGATTTAGTAATGTAAAAATAAAATTCAATGAAATTTAAAATTCTCCCCAAAAGCCAGTTAAACAAACTGTAATTAAAAAAAAAGTGTAAAAATTGATTTATATAGTACTAATTTTATTTCTAATTTGCAATGTTAGAATTTATAATTATTTTACGAAAGGAATTTAACTTTTATTTTAATCATTGGACGATTATTAATATGCTATTAGATAAGTATATTTAATAATACTATATATATATATATATGTGTGTGTGTGTAAGTATACATGGAAAAGGGAATAGTGCGTATTTATTTTATATATGTCCAAATGTCAGGAAATTTTATGAATTTGACTAAAAATCATTTGGTCTAATAGTTCCATCTGCACTCATTTTCTTTTTAAAAAAATAATATTGGTCTAGCTATTTTCCACTAAATATTTTGAAACCGACTGGAAACTTTCCAATCAAAGTTTTTGACAGTATGCGTATAAAAATCATAGAATAAAAATATTATATTTTGATGTGATAGCAATATTTCTTCCTCGGAGAACTTTCTTCATGTTTTTGAATTATAAAAGTATGGGTAGTTATTTAAATGTTCGCTTTCTCTCTATTCATTTTTTTTTTTTAAAAAAAAAAAACCTATTGATTGAACAACATAGAAATATTTTTTCATAAATGATTTTGAAATTAAAAAAAAATCTAAGATTTAACAAATCTCTTACAGTCTTACACCTAAGAAAGAAAACTTTCTAAATGAATTTGATCTAGAGTTTTGTAAAAACGTCTTTTGAAAACATCGAAAGTCGTCAACTTTTATTCTATTATTTACAGAGAACTCATCTAATTCAATACGAAAATGAACAATTAACACTTATTAATGTATTTAAAAAAAAAACAAAGCTATTAGATCAATTAGATTTCAAATCGGGCGCAGTAAGTTTTCCAGTTAAAAATTAATATATAACTTCTTTTATTGGTTAATTTTGACAAATATATATAAATAATATATTAAACTTCTCCCATTATTATAAAATAATATGAAAATACTATAACAGAGAATAAATTTTATTAAATTAGTTTTAAGAAATCAAGTATATATTTAAAGCCTACAGTTCCATATCTACGGTCATCAAAACAATTTTTAACATTTAAAAGCCCCATTTTATATATGTGTGTGTGTGTTTTTGTATGTTTATGTAGATTAAAACATTAAAACACTTATACTTCTTAATGGCATATTTATATACATAAATAGTGAAGAAAAGTGTGTGTTTGTGTGCATGTGTATATGCTACTATCATAGTGTGAAATTGTGTAGAAATGCTAAACATTATATACAATGCCAAAAATGCGATGTACAAGTATGCAACATTTCATATATTTTCTAGGCATTTTATAAAATGTCAAAAAGAGAATTGTCAAACTATAAAACACTCTCAGCAAAAGCATTTAATCCCACAAAGTGATCATTTTATTCTAGGATTGAAAGAACAATCATAAGAAGCTCTCTTTGGCAGCAAAGTTAAATTGGGTCTTACAATATCTTCTTTATCCCAGATATTTTACAAGACATACATAATGAGGAAAAAATAATAGAAAATATACAAACAATACAAAATAAACAAATCGCTATATCTATGATAAGGATTCTATAACACAAAACATGTATAAGATTGTAGTCCATGATGAAAGAAACAAAAAATGTTAATGACTGGATGCCTATCAAAAGCCTTCCAGTTATGTATCTGTTTGAAGAAAAGCAGTTGTGCACAGAGATTCATAAATTGTCACTCAAACATTCATGCTACATGCAGACATTGATATTAATGTGTTGTACGCTCTTTACTTCAATATTAAGTTTGCTGTTGAAGGTAAAATTCAAGGTAAACTCAAGCTGGAAATACATATCAAAAATGTAAGTGGATTCTGATAAAAAATATTTTTTCTGCCACTTTGAGGACCACAGTATGGGGTTCTATCCAAGATATTAACAAGGGATGAGGACTCTATTATGCAGTCGGCTGGAAATTGTTATTAGGGTAACAGATGATTATTTTTATCAATTTGGAATGGTTGACCAAATTTAAAAACAATTCTAACCCAGATCACAATTCACTTTATGTGCCAAGGGTTTACAAGAGTTGGAGATGCTTCTGACAAAGAAATAGTTCTCCAGTCAGCTGTTTCCACTTAATCCACATGTAGTGGCTAAGGTTTTATATGGTGTATTTACTGAACCAAGAACCAAAATTTAAAGTGCTTTTGGATGAAAAAGGCAGTTAAGCACAACTCAAAATATCATTTCAGTCTTATTTGTAGCAGCTAGTAATTTTACATCAGTCTTTATCTCTTTATATAGAAAAGTCCTGTATTTTATATTTTGTATTTGTTATATGTTTACATGTATCTTTTCAATAAAAGTTTTTTTTTCATATTTTGCTAAAAATCATTTACAATTCTTTATAATGCCTATGTGTTTTAAACAATGTCTAGGGAAGTATGTAAAAATTTAAAATAGAAATGAAATTTCATATTTTGACCAGAAACACTATTTATAATATATAATTTCTAGGCATTCATTACAATGCCAGCTTTTCATGATTTGCCAATAACATATACATTCATGATGTAAAGTTTATTAAAGCTTATAATATAAATTTAACTTACTACAATTAATCATATAGATGAAGACTGACATAAATATATATATATATATATATATATATATATATAATGTGTGTGTGTGTGTGTGTGTGTCTGTGTGTGTGTGTGCAATAATATTATAATTCAATGTCTGTATTTCTTCAAATCAATTAATGTAATCTTATAATTGAACATTTACAAACACAGTAACTAGATATATGTAAAGTATAACTTTAAAAATTTTATCCACTTATGAGCACTTTTGACTATCATCATAGTTTTTGTCAACTAATACTTTGAAGCTCTAACTTCCCACAATTTCATGATCTTAACATTTGCTGACTGTGTTATAGTCCTCCCTTCTCTCAGAAGTTGACTATTCCAGATGCCGCCTTATCTGATCGGATTAAGCATTGTTTGCCACAGGCAAATAGGCTGATGTATAGATAAAAGCATAGCCAATGATTATTACAGGTCAATGAGCAATGATGCTTGCTGAATCCAAAGGTTTTCAATAAGGTCAGGGATATGGGTATAAATAGTCAGCCTTTTGTGAGGATCAAGGAAGAATGTGTCTAACCTAAACAGACGCTTTGCATTCACCCAGGGAAATTCTGCTAACCTAAAAAACAGCATGTATTCTCATTAATAGCACTATGCTATTTAGATCTATGCAGCTAGGCAAGTCCTACAGAGACCGGACGCTGCTAAGATTACACTCGGCTCAAGGCAAGCTCTTTTGTACAGCTGGAAAAGTCATAGACCTTACCCATGAGGCAAGCCATGAGGTGTGGCTGGAAGCAGCAGGCAGAACACAATAGTTATGTTAAACTACAAGATTCAACTTATAAATATGCATTTGTATACTATATATTGTTTGTATATATTTGTACATAATAAATATATTAAATTATAATACTTGTTTCAGTATTATTTTATATTATTTACTGTTAGTTGGGTCTGTAATCCAGACCAAACTTAACAGATTTGGTGCAGTTGACAAAATATTTTTTTCCCCACGGCTGGAAAAAGAAAAAACTTGGAAAATGTAAATACGCGAGTGCGCAATTATTTAGAGACACACTCGTAAGTTACGAAGCTGTGATTACTAAATCACACTTAAATACGGTCCAAGTATTTATTAAACAGTGATTCTTAAAATCACTTATTGCTGGCAAAACAAGTAAAATACACGATAGTATTTACTAAACAGCCATTGTCAAAATCACTTATTTCAGGGAGGAAACAAAGTGATCATAAACATGATTGGTGCTTCATAAACCAATCAAAATTGGCCTTGCTAAAAAGTGGAGTAAAAAATCATATCGAGTGCTTACTCGCAAATAAACAGAAAAAATATTTTTCTCACATGATAACAGAGAAAAAAAATAAAAAAATGGCTAGTATAATTGTCTCGATGGAAGCTTTTGATCCAGGATTCCCTACAAAGAGTGCATAATTTTCTATACGCAGGCCAATCAGATAAAAAAGTCTGAAATAAAATTAGCGATGCTGATAATGTTAATCGGGTCGCAAACTTATAATATTTTAAAACCACAAATGGGGTCAGAAACACTGGCTGACTTGAATTTTGAGAAGGCGTTGGTGATTCTCACAGAATATTTTCACCCCAAACTGCTAACAATAATGCAGAGATATTATTTCAATCTATGTATTCAGGTGGAGGGAGAAAAAGCTAGAGAATTCGCCACACGAATCCGAACATTAGCACTTACATGCCAATTTAAAGAGTTCTTAAATGAGGCACTACGCGATCGTTTCATTTGTGGCATGAATGATCATAATTTAAGACTAAGGCTATTAATGACACCAGATATAAATTTTGAAAAGGCTGTAACTCAAGCCATGCTGGCAGAATCTATACCATGTCAGGAAAAGCCATTACAAAAAATGAATTATACTGTTCAAAAAGTTGAACATAAGGCTGAGTCTGACAAGCACTCAGTTAGCTCAACAACAACTATGAGTGTAAAGCATTGTTATAGATGTTATGAACCGATCCATGTGCAAACAGAATGTCCACATCTCCATACTGTGTGCTCATTTTGCAAGCATGTCAGTCATATAAGAGTAGCATGTCTAAACTTAAAAAGACAAACAGCCAATATGAGAATGGAAAAAACCATTCCAAAAAACAAAGGCAACTATAAGAAAAATAAACAAATTACCAATATAAATCACATTAAAGACAATCAGTCTGGATTTATACATAGTATAATGATTAATGATATGCCAGTGAGATTGGAACTAGACACAGGGTCTGCAGTGTCTATTGTTTCAAAAAAGACTTGGGCTATCATTAATAAAAATAATAAACATAATCTGCATCCTAGCACTAGGACTATAACAGATTATCAGGGTAAAAAAATAAAACTCTTGGGTCAGACAAGAGTTAAAATAACCATGCCTAACAAAACTAGACACCTACCACTGGTAGTGGCATCAGGTGATCACAGCAACTTGTTAGGCTGTGACTGGTTCAGTCACTTAGGCTTTGCAGTGTCAAAGGTAAACCAGATCACAGCTAAATTAAAAGCTAATTTCCTTGGTCAAAAAAGATGTAGGTCAGTATCTAGGACCACCAATTCAGTTATCACTGAGTAAAGAGACAAAACCACAAGTCAACAAAAACTTGATAACAAAAATCAATATGAGAAATTGGAACACCAGGATTGCCAGAACACCACTAGATTTGCAGACTAAAGTGCTATGCCGAATGTATAGATGACCCACTAAATCAATTCCAGCAGTCGTGATCCAACAGAAAGGACTCCACTCCCTTATAGTCAAAACAGCAGATGGATGTCAACATTGTCACCATCGAAAGCAACTTAGACTATATTATACTGATGCAACCACAAGGAATGAAGCTACTGAGACATGCAGTACAAGCAAAGAGGACCAACAAACTGGTGATGGCAGCAAACCAGCACCGAAGTGCATTAGTCATCCTCCAGCACAGCTGCATGACTGTTCTCTAGGCTAAATTTTAGCCAGGGGGAGGGATGTTATAGTCCTCCCATCACTCAGAAGTGGACTATTCCAGATGCCAACTTATCTGATCAGATTAAGCATTGTTTGCCACAGGCCAATAGGCTGTTGTATAGATAAAAGCATAGCCAATGTTTATTACAGTCCAATGAGCAATGATGCTTGCTGAATCCAAAGGTTTTCAATAAGGTCAGGGATCTGGGTATAAATAGTCAGCCTTTTGTGAGGATCAATGAAGAACATGTCTAACCTAAACAGACGCTTTGCATTCTCCCAGGGAAACTCTGCTAACCTAAACATCAGCAAGTATTCCCATTAATAGCACTACACTATTTAGATCTACACAGCTAGGCAAGTCCCACAGAGACCGGATGCTGCTAAGATCACACTCGTCTTGAGGCAAGCTGTCTTGTACAGCTGGAAGAGTCATAGACCTTACCCATGAGGCAAGCCATAAGATGTGGCTGGAAGCGGCAGGCAGAACACAAGAGTTATGTTAAACTCCAAGATTCAACTTATAAATATGGATTTGTATACTGTATATTGTTTGTATATATTTGTACATAATAAATATATTAAATTATAATACTTGTTTCAGAATTATTTTATATTATTTACTGTTAGTTGGGTCTGTAATGCAGACCAAACACAACAGATTGTCTATTAATCAAGTCTTGTTTGTATTTGTATATTAACATAACATCCTTTATTTTCCTTTTGTTGTTATTTTTTCGATTTGCAATATTGTTACCTTATTATAATTGAAGGTAAAATCGTAAATACATGACTTATTATGGTATTAAAAAATGGATGCTGAAACATTATTATTTACTTTGCAATTTTGTTTCATTTTCTGAACCCTTTTTAATAACAGCGTTTTAGTTCTTTTTTCCAATGTGCATCTCCATTCTTTTATATATCCACTAACACACCTACATATCCTTTTATAAATGATGCAATTTTTATTTATAAATGAGATTTTATCTTTAGACTTATTTAACAATTTGATTAATGTAGGAGCTGATAAAATGCACTATCACAGGTACTTTTATAAATGTTCATTATAAAATTTACTTGATCATTCGAAATATATGATATTGATATCCATATTTTTTTTATTAGCAGGAGAATCAATATTATCATTAATATTTTTATTCTTATATTTTATATTAAAATCTTTAATAACATTATATAATATGATTATAATTGTGGGTTTTTATTCAATGAATATTTACAAAGACTATTATTTCTAAATAAGACAATGTCACATGAAATGGCAGGTTTAAAGTCCTTCTTATTTAGAAATATTAGCCTTTGTAAATATTCATCTGATAAGGCTAAAAATATTGAAATGTATTTGAATGAATGGTTAAATGTTGGTTATAATTATAATCATATATATAATGTTATTAAAAATTTTAATAAGAAATATAAGAACAAAAATGTTAATAATAATAGTGATTTTTCTGCTAATACAAAAATATGGATATCAACCGCATATATTTAGAATGATCAAATAAATTTTATAAGAAAAATTTATAAAGGTATATGTGACATTGCATTTTATGCACCTCCTATATTAAAAAAATTAAGAAATAACTCTAAAGATAAAATCTCATTTATAAATAAAAATTGTATTATTTATAATGGATGTATAAAGTGTGGTAGCAGATATATAGGAGAATCAAGATGCACATTGAAAAAAAGAACGAAAGTGCACTTGCTGTTATTAAAGAGGGTTCAGAAAATGAAACAAAATTGCAAAGTAAATAATAATGTTTCAGCATCCATTTTTTACGACCATAATAAGTCATGTATTTATGGTTTTAACTTCAATTATAATAATGTAAAAATATTGCAAATCGAATAAAATAACAACAAATGGAAAATAAAGGAAGCTATGCTAATATACAAATACAAACAAGTCTTAATTAACAGATAGGCCGCAAACATTAAGATCAGGGAATTGTGGGAAAGTTAGCCTTTCAAAGTGTTAGTTGACAAAAGCACTCCTAAATGGATATTTTTTTAAAGTTATACTTAACATATATCTAATTACTATACTTATTAAATATTCAACTATATATATTTATAAATATTCAACTATATATATATATATATATATATATATATATATATATATATATATATATATATCAAACTTACACCAGATTCACAACTAAGCCAAACTAGGCAAAGAAAATAAACTGTAAAACATAACTTAATGGCTTCACTGCTACCAGTAAGGTTGATTATTTTATTGACTAGTTAGATTTAGGCTTGTAAATATATATATATAAAATTAAGAGCGTGCTAATAACTCTAAACAAGCTTTTTTTTTAATTTATGATATATATATATATATATTTGAAAATACAGTACTTAATAGTTTATAAAAAATATATGTATAACCATCACTTAGAAGCACTTTCAACTAACTGTAGCTTTGTCAACTATCACTTTTAAAAAATGTCAGCTTTCCCATAATTCCACAAGGTCAATTTTCCCATAATTCTGTGATCTTAATGTTTGCTGCTTGCCTATTAATTAAATCTTGCTTATATTTATAAATTAACATTGCTTCTTTAATTTTCCTTTTATTATTATTTCTTTCAGTTTCCAATATTTTTATGTTGTTATAATTAAAATCAAAACCATATACACATGATTTATTATGGTCATAAAAAATAGAAATTTAATAAGAAAATTGACTTAAGAAAGAATTTAAAAATAAGCTTCAAGATAATAACTTTGTTAATTTGGCTGGTGTGGATCTCAATTTTCAAGAAAAAATATATTTTAAATCTAGGTGCAAAATATGCTGGTGGCCAATGGAAAGATCATGATTTGGAATTGAAATCTGCTGTTGAAAGTTCATTGGGAGTAATTAAATGTGATTCAAAAGTTGGCAATGATTTAGTTAAAAAAGTAAAAGAAAAGAATTTTGGATTTGCAATAAATAATAATTGGAATGAACAAATTTCTAAATTTAGAAAATTTACATCTGAAAATAATCTTGTGTGTATAAAAGAGGATAAAGGTTTACGTATGTGCTTGTTACTAAAATCGGATTACGAAAATAAAGTTTTGGCTCAAATGAGTATTCTTAATTTTATAAAGATTAATAAAAGGTAAATATTGAAAGTTTACATGTTCAATTTGTTAATAACATTTTTAAAAAAGACAAAAATAATGTAATTGATAATAGTACTTATTATAGGATTTATCCCTCAGCTGCAGTATGTCCTAGGATATTTTCAAATATAAAATTGCATAAAGAAAAAGAACCCTTACGATTAATGATTGATTTTGGGGGTGCATTTTATTATGAAACATGTAAATTAATTGAGAAAATGATACAGGAAATTCTTGGTTTTGGTATGTATACAATATATTCATTATTTGATTTCGTTGGTAAAATTAATAATGTTGTTATTGATAATTATGATGCAATTTGTACCTTTGATGTCAGTGAAATGTATGGATCAATTGACAGAATGACTTCTATTGCAATAATTAATAATGCATTGAAGTTAAAAAATGTTGACGTTAAAATGGGCCTTCCTACAGTTGCCCAAATATGTACTTTTGTTATATCTACATATGAAGAAAATATTTTAAAAAAGGAAAATGATCAGAGATTATTTTATACAATCGATATGTTGATGGTGTTTTTGTTTGTGGAAATCCAAATGCTATTGATGATCTGTTTAATGAATTAAATAATATAAAGGGCTTAAAGTGGATTAAAACAGATGAAAATTCAATGAGTGTTCAATTTTTAGATCTCAAGATAACTAGAAACAAAGATAAACTGGATTACTATATGACTCTTAAACCAATAGCAAAAAAGGGATATATTTCATATGAATCAAAAGTACCAATGTCACATAAAATGGCAGGTTTGAAATCCTTTTTATTTAGAAATGATAACCTTTGTAAATATGCATCAGATAAAACTAAAAATATTGAAATTTATTATAATGAATTGTTAAATGTTTGATACAATTATGATTGTGTTTATTATACTATTAAACATTTTACTTCTAAATATAAAAATATTAATAATAATGTTAATTCTTCTGATAAAAAACTATGGATATCAATATCATATATTTCAAATCAACAGGCAAGTTTCATTAAGAAAATTTATAAAGGAATAGGTGATATTGCATTTTATGCACCACCTACATTAAATAAATTAATAAACAATTCAAAAGATAAAACTCTATTGATAAATAAAAATTGTATCATTTACAAATGAACATGTAGGTGTGGCAATAAATATATAGGTGAATCGAGGTGCACATTGGAAAAAAGAACAAAAGAGCACATATTATTATTTAAAAGGATTCAAAATACAAGACAAAATTTTAAAAATAATGATACTTTATCAGCTTCTGTTTTTTATGACCATAATTAATCATGTGTATATGGTTTTGATTTTAATTATAACAATGTAAAAATATTGGAAACTGAAAGAAATAATAATAAAAGGAAAATTAAAGAGGCAATGTTAATTTATAAATATAAGCAAGATTTAATTAATAGGCAAGCAGCAAACGTTAAGATCACAGGATTATGGGAAGATTGACATCGTTGAAGTATGGGAAAGCTGACATTTTTTAAAAGTGATAGTTGACAAAGCTACAAGTTAGTTGAAAGTGCTTCTAAATGACGGTTATACATATATTTTTTATAAACTATTAAGTACTATATTTTCAAATATTTATTTATAAATTTACATATATTATTTTGAAGAAATACAGACATTGATTTGTAATATTATATATATATATATATATCAACTGTGTTTTTAAAATATTTATTGACAGGTGAGTGTGTATCTATTTTATAGAACATGTGTGAACAATAATTTATTTCTTCAATATTTAGATTATTTGTCATTATTAATAATAATATAAAAATACTACCACAAAGATTAAATATGTTAAATGAAATCAGTAGACCAAATATCTTTCAATCCACATGAGTCACAGTCATCGTTATTCTGTTATTAATCTATGCCACCCATTTTTTTTGCTAATTTAAATACTGTTGGATATTTAATTAATTATATATTTATTTTGTGTGATAAATCACAATATTTTAAAAATACTAAGCTCAAAACTTGTCCATATTTCTTTTCATAGTTGTAAATACAGATGCATTAACTGAATCAATTTCTTGGATTTTTTTTTTTTTGCATTAAGGTGTGTTGCATTAATCTTGTTCTCATATTAGTTTTTGTTTCCCCTTAGTAGATGTAATGACAATCCATTTGGTTGCACTCACTGCATACACAACACTAGGTTGATCCAATTTGTAAATTTTGTCCTTTGAATAATTAATTACTCTATTAAATTGATGGGCATTCTAAATCCCATGTTAAATTTACCAGTACATATTTTTACATTTTTTTCCAATGTGTGGTAAGCATAGTAGTGTAATCCTACTTTTGATATTCATGGTATTCTTAGATCTATTGGAAATATTTCTTTTAAATTGGTCTACATATATGTATACATCAATAGTCATGGTTTATATATTTAAATATATAAATAATGCTGTAAAATTGATTTATCAAATCAACAATGTCAACTATCTAGATTCTCAATCTTGTGAGACTTCAGTTGACATAAGTAGTTATTGTGACATAAAAAGATGTTTACTCTATAAATTTATAAGATGTGCAACCCTGGGATTTCATGTTGATTCATCCTCTGATGTTAGGAGGTTAGATTTTATTTTGTAATATAATGAGTTAGGGTTCCAGTTTATTTTCAAATTGAGGTAGTGAATTTCATTGCCTTTTTTTGGTTTGATAGTCAAATTTAATCCTGGTTTTGTTCTTAATTCATTAAACAGGTGATTGATAATGTAATGTGGAATGTATACCAAGACATCATCAATGTAGCTTTCATAAGAGCTGTTCCTAGGTGTATTAATTATCAGGCTTTAGCCTTCAAAGAAGGTAATATAATCTTCCCAATACTAAACACATGTAAAAACAGCAGACATATATACTATGTAAATAATGTTTTATATGTACACCACAAGATATTATCAACCATATGTTTACTGAACTAAGCACAATATCAGACTTAAATTGGTCTATTGAACTGAATTTGCAAATAAAGTGGAATCACAATTCATTATATTAAAAAATGCCCCAAATATCCCAACATCAGTAGATGCATCAAAATAAAATCCCACATGCTCACCTAATATAAATTTATGAATTTACAAATCTTTTTATGTCACAATAACTACTTATACCAATTTGAGACTGACAAGGTTGAGAATCTAGAGACTTACATTGTTGATTTGATAAAGTCAATTTGCTATGCTGTGGCTATATATAAATATGTAGAACAAATTTAAAAAGATATTTCAAACAGAACTGATAATACAAGGAACAACATATGTTGGAATTCACTACCATACTTACTACATAGCAGAAATAAAATTGTTAACATCCTTACTGATAAATTTAATGTGGAATTCAGAATGTGCTTCAATTTAAATAGACTAATTACTAATACAAAGGGCAAAATACACAAATTGCATTGACCTAATATTGTGCATGTAGTAGAGTGCAGCCAAACAAATTGTCTTTATATCTACTATAGGGAAAAGAAAGCTAATCTGAAAACAAAATTAATACAACATACCTTAACATACAAAAAAGACAAGACCTGTTCCATTAATACATCCATATTTTACAATCATAGAAGGAAATGTTAACACAGTTTTGGTCATAATATTAATAAAATAATATGTAAACAGAAAAAATGGAAAATATAAAATCAAACAGGCATAGCTTAGAGTATAAAATGAATATATAATAAATGAAAGATCTAACAGTATTCAAATTAGCAAAAAATGAGTCTCACAGATTCTTACTCAAATAATCATGATTGTGACACATATTTTTGAAGGTGTGTTTAGTCTACTTAATTTAACATATTTAACTTAACAGTACTATATACATCACTAAAAACCAGTCAACACTTAGACAATCCCAATATCAATAACAATCAACAAGTACAAACATGTGTTCTCAAAATAGCCTCATTTATTGTTAAAATGAGGTTGCCTTAACAACAGTTTAAATACATTGATGTGTTGACTATTTTTACTAATTATTTACAAACCCATTTAGCCTTGATCATTATTACACTTATTATTAAAATATATATTTTTGCCACAAGATATTTTATTAAAATTGTCTCATGACCATAATTTAATCTGTTAACAAATAAATATTTTCAAGTGATATATATATATATATATATATATATATATATATATATATTATATACACATACATACATAAATAGATATAATCTTCCCATAAATCATTACAAAAGTCAATTACCCTTAATATCTAAGAATGTTTTTATGAGATTTATGGCCTCAGATTCAAGATTTATCATCAGTTTCTTTGACACTTATTTTTAATTCATTGTTTTAAAAATAATTTGATATTATCTGATAATGCAGAAGTTTTTTTTCTTAAAAAGCATAAATTAAAAAGAAGAGTCAAAAAAGCTCTGATGATAAATCATTTTGAATCTGAAGCCATCAATCTGATGAAAACAACCTTTAATATTAAGATATTTTGTTATTGAAGTGAATTATGGTAAGGCTATTTCTGTTATATATATATATATTGTTTGTATCTAAATGAATTTAATTTCATAAAATTTATTTCTTAATTGATGAAACTATAACCATAAGAAAAATTTATTAAAATTTGTTTAATAGCTACTATTTTAATTTTATATGACTTTCTATTATATATATATATATATATATATATATATATATATATATATATATATATATATATATATATATATATATATATATATATAATTTTTAATAATTACCAAAACAAATATTCAGTTTTATTTTTATATTTTTATTAGATCAAACATTTATAATACAATATATCATCATCCTATCATCTACAGTAAACAAAATGGAGCTATTTTTATTTACTTCTTAAGTACTCTTATATGTAAAAATATAGTTAGCAATATATGGAAGCTTCAAATTATATAATAGTAATGCTAACACAAAATCAAAATTGTCCATACAGTAGCAACACTCAGTGCAAGTTAGTGTAGTCAATGGATGCAAGAAGATTTGTACATAAAATCCCTCATCAAGTGCTTACTTAGTTTATGCATAAAACTTTTTGCATGCTTTGATTAGTCTGGCTTGCACTGAGTGCTGCTAATGTATGTAGAGTTTTGCTTCAATGTTAGCAGTCTATGGTTATCATGTGAAGCAGTCAATTTTAGCTTAAGATTGAGCTTCATGATGTCATCTACTAATCCTGTGTTTAAACTCTATATTCCATCCCACTCCTTTAGTCATGTATATATATTTTATGCATGTATTTGAGATGCACGCCTAAAATTTATAAAGTTTAACTTTTCAATATATATTATTCTTAATTCTTTTTTATTAATTCTTTTCTTCACATTAAAAATACATAGGTGTGGCTCAGATATATATATATATATATATATATATATGTCCACAGATGGCGTTCTACCAAAAACGCCGGTCAAGCGTATGTTTTGTTTACATAAACGTCAGAGTAGCATTCACTATCTCTAACTATAATTCCACTTTCAGATCATGATTTCAAGCTATTTGCTATCATCAGTGAAAGACAGGAATAAAGAAACTAGATCTAAATACAAACTCTGAGCGTTTATGAAACAATTTCTATTCAGCTTGCAAGCGTGAATTTTTTAGACACGTAATGTAATTGTTTCATAAACGCTCAGAGTTTGTATTTAGATCTAGTTTCTTTATTCCTGTCTTTCACTGATGATAGCAAATAGCTTGAAATCATGATCTGAAAGTGGAATTATAGTTAGAGTTAGTGAATGCTACTCTGACGTTTATGTAAACAAAACATACGCTTGACCGGTGTTTTTGGTAGAACGCCATCTGTGGACATAAATACAAGCGTTAGCAAGTTTTTTAACTTGCATTTTTGTTTATCATATATATATATAGTAGCAAAAATACTAACAATATATTGCTTTTTAAAAAAATGTTATCATAAATCATTTATAAAACTTTTTCTTTTTAAATTGTTTTTTCTATTAAACTGTATATTTTATAAAGTCTAAGACTGAGAATGCAATGTTAATTGTCCAAAAATAATTAAAGAGTTGGAAATAGAATATTATTTTAATCTTGGGAAGGAATTTTTAATTAAAGTTTTTACTTAAAATAAAATGGGAATTAAGATTAACGATTATACTTTTGTTATAAACATTTTTGTCAAATCTATTTTTAATCTGGAAATAGATTTGAATTTATTTTTGGACATTTTCTTACGATTGCATCTTCAAAAACAATGGATAAAAAAAAGTAAGATTTTTTAGATCAGAGATTAGATTGAGATAGAATTAAGAAATTAAAAGCATTCCAGAAATACCTGAGCAGTATATAAAATGGGCCAATTTTAAACACCAACAGATTAGCCACTATTGAAAGAACTATATTGTTATCATACTACACATCACTGTGAAACTTAAAATGATGTAGTAGTAAATTCATCACTTCCTGACTTTTTGTTGGGTCATCTTCCACTGCCATAATATCCTGCTGCCCTGAAATGAAGAAAAGCCTAAAAAAGAATTTTGTAATGCTGATCAGAAGCTGGCTGTCACCAAGAAGAATTCACATGGATCCATTAAATGCTGTACTTTGAAAAATGGACTATAAAATGGTGCAAGATAAATTATTTCAAACCGCCACCATTGAAACTAAATCTAGTTTGCCTAACTAGTCTCAAACTCTATTAAGATTTCTTCTAAAGTATTACTTATTAACTTTGTGTTTTACTAAAATGTCATTGCTCTTAAAGATTTTTTATAAATTTTAATCTCTCTCATATACTCTAACTTTCTTTAACTTTGGTGCAGTCATTTATTCATTTATTTATTACTTAATTTTATATGTCTGTTTTAGTTATTATTAATAAATCAATCTCAAGCAATCTGAGGAGTTGAATTTCTAAAAAAAATTTTTTAAGTAAACCTCCATGAGTTAGGTTACTAATATTCTCTTTAAAACATAATGTATTATTAATTAATACACTCGCTAGATTTTTTATGAGTCAACATTTTGTTTGGTTTAGTATACAAATTTGTTATTTGTAACTCTAAATTCTACTTGGGAGAATCCAAAACTCAAGCTAATTACTGCTCTGAAACCTTATTTATTTCATAAATGTTATTATTCAATTCTGAAAGAGTGACTTATTAATTGTTTTCTATATATAACTGCTACTTATTTTCTTTTCCATACTCTTAAAATATCACAAGCTTAAGTGTTCAGTTGTTGTAAAATCCATGAAGATGGGATTGAATTATTTTAAATAGCAGAAAAGTAGGGGGTCAAATCTTAATATATATTTTATTAAATGAAATCTAAATCTCTTTATGTATATTCTAGTGGCATAGCATATTATTTATATAAATTATGGCATTCAAACTAGGGTCATTTATTTTAAAGCAGTAAATCATATTCAATGTCGTTAGTGACATCTTTCCATACTGCATTACTGACATTTGGCTTATCTTCATAAATATATATACATGCTTATAATCTGGGGGTTATGACAGGATTGAACCCTTAGATTTCTTCTCATTCCTGTTCTGAGGATAGTTGATCTTCCCAAGACTTATTTCATATAAAAAAAGCCTCTGCCAGTGATTCCAGTATGCCTGGCACATGCTATGCTTATCCACTTTCATTGTATAAAAGGCCTGTGCATGTTGGTGCTGTCCACAGCATGCCTTATTCACATTTCTCTAAGCATTGCCCAAGCAGGGGGTCTTAGATTTCGTTTTTTGTCCAGAAGCATGACCTTTTCCTGTTATTTCTTTGCCACAATGTCGGTACCACAAACTTCTTCGTATTATTATAACTTTTGCTTCATGACTCACTTTTGATGTTGTAATATTAAAATTGCACTCTGCTCAATATATATATATATATATATATCCCACATATTTGTTTACAAAACAAAAAAAACTCTCATTTCTCCCCCCAATCACTATTCATGTTTTCTCCTCTGAAAAAAACTACAACACTAAAATATATATATATATATATATATATATATATATATATATATAAATGCCAACTACTTCTAGCTTTATTAATTAAATTTATTTCAGTCTTATACAATCCTGCTGTCATAATTTGTTCTGTTTTTAAGTGTATATGCTGTGGGGAAAATAAAGCATTATTTTTACTATTGTTAATTAAAAGAATTTTCAATAAATATTTTTGCATAAAATTAGATGTAATTTTCAATTGTGTTTTATTTATTTTCACAACCGTAATGGTGTGAAAATAATTTTCTTATATATATATAATGAATCTCAGAATGTTCCCTGAAATAATATTAGTCAACATGTTTCAGAACCATAAATCAAAGCATTAATAGCAATTTTATGTAATCTTTTTAATAATTGATTGGCATCTTAATATTTGACCTGTCAAAGATGTGTTTTAATGTATAATATATGTCATTTAATTAATAAAAGAGCATATTAGAAATAATAGCATGATATGTAATTATCTACCATTTGGTAGACCGCTTGCTCATTCACACACATACTAATGCATGCAATTAACTTATAAATGTATGTAAATAATTTGTCACTCTATTAAACTATATATTTTTTATTATCTAACATATTTCAGTTGTTCGAATTATTTTTTCTCCACTTACATATGTACAACTACGTATATGCATATTTTAATTTAGTTAATATTGAGTCTCATTGTCTTCTCTGCTCTGCTAGTGGACCAGATTTAAAATAAATTATTCTCGTGTGCCATCATTGTTCTGTTATCCATTAGGTGTTTGATCTGGGGCATATGGAGTGGGTTCGAATCCAGATTGGTCCCTGACATAAATCTGAGGCTGGCCTCGGTTTGAAGTACATTTTGTGAGTTTCAGTTCATGTTAGATGGATAAACATGTTTTGGACCGGTACACATGTGAATAGAAATGTTATTTAAGGTTTGAGTTTAATCTGAAGCAATTTTCACAACATGAATACTTAAGTATTTATTTTAATTATGTAATAAAATATTAGTAACTAGATTCTGACCATAAACTTCTAGCATTTAGATCATCATTTAACTGCTTCTATTAAAAAAAAAAAAAAACATCTAAAAATTTTATTAATATGAAAATTGTAGACAGTATATTTGCATGTTCCAACTATATTTACTGGACTCGTTATTTATGTCTTCAGTTTAATTAAACTTATGTAAAATATTTACGTAATTAAAATTAATAAGAAATTTGCATAAACGTTTAACCGATCAAAAATTCTACCTTGTGAAGACTGCGTAAAAGTCTAAATAAACTCAAGACTTAAATAATATCTATATAGAATTAATAATAAAGCTCACAGATATAGTTTTCTTCTCTCACTAAGTTTGTAAAAACCTAATGACAGATGGAAGTGTTTCGATTTTCGTTTGTTGGAGACAGATGAATTATGACATATTGCAGATGATTCATTTAATAAAATATATAAGGCAACTAATATCAGCTTCTTGTAAATATATTTATATAATTCTTGGCAACTTTCTTAGTTCAACTGTTTACCATATTAACATACAAATTTTATTTACTATTTTATATATAGGGTAGACGAGCACAGACTTTCACATGACCCACCACTCTATCTCATATCACTAATACATTTGAAACCATATATGTTGAAAAAATAAATAATCACCAATATACGTACTTCACGTTAAACCAGCAATCATCAGTTGGTCCAGATTATCATCTTGACACATATGTGCAATAAGTGCTCAGATATATATTAAGATAGCCAATCTTTATACTTTAATGAACAGGCTTCAATCCCCTGAACACACCAACTCTCAATCGTCCATCCAACAGAAAATCTGATGATTGAATGCTCAAAGGCCACCCTCAGGTTGAGATTTATATGTATTACATGGATTATGTCCTGTACATGAGGGGGCAGATCGACTTTAGCTCAACATGGGTGTGACAAAAATCTCAACCTCAGGGTGGCTTTTGAGCATTCCCTCATCAGATTTTCAATTGGATGGATGATTGAAGAGTTGGAGTGTGTAGTGGATTGAAGCCTGTCCATTAAAATATGAAGATTGGCTATTTTAATATATATCTGAGCACTTATTGTATATATGGGTAAAGATAATAATCTGGACCAATTAAAGATTGATGTTTTAGCATGAAATATATATATATATATATATATTGGTGATTATTTATCTTTTCGACATATATGTGTTCAAGTGTACCAGTGATATGAGATAGAATGGTGAATGGTGGGTAATGTGAAAGTCTGTGCTCATATACCCTATATATTACATATATTGATACAGGTATATAATAAGCCTGTATTTCGGTTATTACATAGTAGAGATGTCTGCCCATCCTTTGTATATGTATTAAATGGATTATGTCCTGTACATGAGGGGTAAGATTGACTTTAGGTCAACATGGGTGTGACAAAAATCTCGGTCTCATGGTGGTCTTTGAGCATTCCGTCATCAGATTTGCCATTGGATAGATGGTTGAAGAGTTGGAGTGTGTAGTGGATTGAAGCCTGTCCATTAAAGTATGAATATTGGCTATCTAAATATATATCTGAGCACTTATTGCATATATGTGTAGAGATGATAATCTGGACCAATTGACGGTTGCTGTTTTAGCATGAAATACGTATTAGTGATTATTTATCTTTTCGACATATATATGTTCAAGTGTTCCAGTGATATGAGATAGCGTGGTGAGTCATGTGAAAGTCTGTGCTCATATACTCTATATATTACATATATTGATACAGGTATATAATAAGCCTGTATTTCAGTTATTACTATTTTAATATATGAATGATTAGTTTAAAAGTTATTATGAAATATACTACGAAATATAAAACATTTTCTTCCCGGGAAACTATCACTTCGGTCTATATATGTATATAAGTTTGTTATAGCTATAATAGCTTTACTAATATTAGCAATGATTAAAGTATAAAAGAAAATGCATTGCAAAATTTCGTTCTACAAAATATTATATTTTTGATTAAAGTGGTCTCGTCATCTTACAAACCTTGTAAAGTATACTCAGATGTATTTATTAAAGTTAAGTATTTTTAAATATTAATTCCCAATCCTCAACAAAATTTTATTACACGAAAGTGATCCTGAGAATATATAAAACTATCTTTTTGATTGATAATAGAAGTTATTAAAGCAACTAATACGTCAATTTTATTTTTTTGTAAACTGTTTGTTATATTGTCTGGTTTATTTATTTATTTTCTGATAAGTAATATACTGGAAATAAATATTGAAATTCATTAAATTGATTAATAATAATAAAAGTTAATTTATTTATACTTAAATTTATTATATTAACGTTTCTGAATCATATAACATATATATGCCCACAAAATAAGGGAGATAAATCAGTCTCTAAAATGGCTTCTATAGGATAAATGCCAGTTTAGTTTTATTCATTAAGCTAGTTAAGTTAACATTATAATAAAAAAGTTTATGTATTTTTCCTATTATTTTGCTCGCTAACTAAAAATATGTGCATGCTCTTTAATTAAGCAATAACCCAGTGATTAATTAAAATGAATATTATCTGGTACTTCAAAAATTATCAAAATTATAAATACTTCATTATTTGAATCAGTGAAATTGTAAGGATGAATTATAGCAAGATGTTATTTTTTACAACATAAAACACATTTTAATACTGCACAATATATATAATAAAAAATAATCTTTAGTAACTGACAGCAGGTTAAAGTCTTTTCAATTTCTCTATGCAAAGAAACAGAAAAGTGGAAGACATTATTTAACAGATTAATTAATATTTAAGTTAAAAAGTTGTATTTTTGATTCTCTGGTTTATGGTATATAGTTATTGTTTTCCCAATCAAATCCGACTGAATGGCTGAGATGACAATAGTATATTTAGTATAACCACATTATAATCTAATTTTGGAAGCTGAAAATTTTATGTAGTCCACATATAATGAAAGAGAATGTAGATCATCTTATTAATATTAAAAGAAAAAAATGGCCCAATTGATATTATATATGTGCACTTACCAATCATTTTACATTAATAATAAATATTGTGACCTGATTTATATGTATGAATATCTGAAAAGTTTATTGAAAGCATAAAAATACAATTTCTACCTAGTATATTGTGTATGGTGATTTTTCGAGTGTTAGTAATAAAAGTTAAATATGTGGACAATAAACTTCATAATTTTATGTAAAAATATAACATTTGTAATACCTAATCAATTTTATTCTTTAATTTGTAAATATTGACAGAAAGATAACACTTCAGGTGAAAAATTTTCTCTGAAAGTACAGAATGTATTATCAAACTATTGTATTCTATATATAGTTCTCATGTGAAATTACATAATGCAATATAAAGAAACTTAATAAAGGTTTCATTAATAATTTATGTCCCCGTTAGTCATATATCTTTTCACGGGTTACACATATATATGATATACTTTGTGCTTGGTTCATTTGATAACGAATATACAGACGTTTAGGTTTGATTACACAATTCATCAACTGGATGATAAATAGAATATTATGAAGATGGTTATAGAAGTGCTGCAAACGGTGGTTTATAGCAATGTTAAAGGTCCATCAATAGAAAAACAGATACATAAAATGAAAAAAAAAACTATATAATTTATTTATTTTTTTAAATAAATTATAAATTAATAGAAATAATATTCTCATCATGTCGTTTCTTTATAAATGTTCTAATTGACAAAACTTTAAATATAATTTGTCCATGCTACAATTTGTGTGATAATATTTATTTTAGCTAAAGATTGCATTTTTAATATTACAAACAAATATTAGGTATTTCAATGGGTTCACATATCTTAGGAGTAATAGCTGATTTATTTATAAAAATATATTCAAACTTGTGCTTTAGAGTCAGTATTTTTATATCCTCTTATTTGGCTCAGATATATAGATTACACATTCATCATATGGCAACATAATAAAAATATTTTTTTTTCTTCTCACATTTAAATATCCATTTTCATATTAAATTTACAATAAATACAGAATGAAAAATTGCCCTCTTTTGTTATACTCCTCACCAGGAAACAAAATCATCTATTATTTTCAGTTTTCCAAAAAAAAATACACCTACAGTCAGCTACTTATAATTTTCATCACATCATCATCCAGCTCAGATTTTTCTGTAGCCAAAAACCCTTATCGTTAGAGCAATTGTCTTTTCAGATGAATAACCTCTGAAAGAAGAAATAAATCATATAAATAGAGTGTTGTTAACTAGTGGTTATAATAATAAGATTATTCAGCAGGCCTTAATTCAAGATTAAAATAATCAAAATAAGAAACAAAAAGAAGAAGAAACAAACTACAGACAGTATTGGACATACACCAAATTGCTACAACATAAAAATAGCATATACTACTTATCAAAAAATTAGAAACATCATAACCAAGCCTAAATCTTGAGGCTCATAGAGTTTATAAAATTTCAAGTGGCATCTGTAAAGCTTCTTACGTAGATTTAAGCAATTGTCACATTAGTATTCAAAGAGATGAATATGCTAATGCATTTAAACAACACTTACCATCATCAGCACTCTCATTTCATTCTCATTGATTCAGATCAGAATATTGATTTTTTTAGTACCAAAATCCTATCTTGATGTAACACTCTCTACTAATGTAAGATCAGAGAAGTCATTGACATGTTAAAAAGGCCAAATTGTATCAATAAAGATGAGTGTACAGGCAATTTTTTTCCTATTTAGAAAACATTTTTTAAAAACATATAATTCTAAAAACTTTCTCACTTCTTTCAATTTTATATATCTGTTTTACTATTAGTGAAGCATTAATATTGCTATAAATCAGTGTTTATCGCATCTCTACAACCTTCTTTATAATATTCTATTCATCATTACTTTGGTAACTTGTGTAATTGAGTCAAAATATTTGGTATATTCATTATCAAAATCATACATGGATAAATCCGCAAAGTATATGATTTATATTGTAAGCTTAAGTTCCACATCCAGAACTATGTTTATGAATTATGTTGATATATCTAAAAGAATTATATAGTTTACTTCCTTTCAAATAAATCAATTTGTATATTAAATGTAATAAATAATTTAATTTGTTAAATTATTGGTTAAAAGATCGTTATTGCATGATATTTCTTTATAAGTTTAAATAATCAGCTTAATTAGTTTAATTTATTTTGTAATTATAAATAATTTAAAGTCATAGATTTTATATTTTATTAATAATTAGTATCTTTAGTTTTAAAATGCAATTATATACTAAATGTAATCCCTAAAAAACAAACAAAAATTTTCATTTTCCCCCCCCCCAAAAAGATTTTATTAAAAAAAAACAAAGAAGAGAAAAAAAAAACACAAAAAAAAAAAAAAACCAACCAAAAAAAAAAAACAACCACCCACTTTATTTAAAACAGGCTTTTTTTTTTTTTATTTTTTATACACCTTTTCCCCCCCCCTTTTTTTTTTTTTCACATCACATCTTCATAATAAGAAGGAGAGGAAGAGGAGAAAGAGCCAGCGTATTAATTTTATATTTTATTATTTTCACATAGGGAAACCTTTTTTTTAAAATATTTTAGGAAATGATTATTAAGTAAACTGCATTAAAACAAACATTTAAATAATTTAAATAATGTTTATTACATTTTATCAACACAGCAATTCATTATAATTTATTTAAAAACAATTCTAATCAATAGTTTAAATCTTTCAAGAGTGTGTATATGTTTAATTATTTTGAGAATTTTTTAAAGAAATTGATTGTAGTTTAAGTTTCTTGTTTGAAGGAAGTTAATATTTAAAAAACTTCATTTTGTAATGTTTTCTTTAAAAATATTTATTGTTTTAAAAACATTATTTTTTAAAGATTAAGAACTTTTTTTAAAATGTTTTCAAATATTTATTTATTCATCATTTGTAATGTTTTTATTCATTCATAAATTATTATGTATAATTTTTGTATTAAAATTATATATAGAAAAATTCAGGCAATTTAAAAACTTATTTTTAGATTATCTTATTTGACAATTAATTTCATGTTAAATTAATATCATAGTTAATATCCTTATTTGTCAATCGTTGATTTATTTCTAATATCTGACTCATCATATAAAAGCAACTGACCATGTGTTTTAACTTACTTTTGAGTTTTTCTTATTTATTTAATTTATCTTAACATGTTAATTCAATAGCTGTTTGATTTATTAATTTTAAACCATAAATCATTAAAGTGATATCCATTCAGCTTCCTGCTTTAGTTGCACTGTCTCACTAGAGTATCTCCAAAATGCATACAACATAAGGATTTTTAAACAACTTGTTGTCAACAGAAGAAAATAATAAGCTGTCATATAGCTTTATAATGACAGAAATTCTCACAGAGGTATAAAAAATTATATTTCTAGAACTATAATTAACTTTCAATTTATTGCTTATTCATCCTTGAAATTTAATTAAAATGAAGTCTACTAATAATTTTTAATACTAAAATTTCACTTAACTGTTTAATTAAGTTAATATATTATATTCTTCAGCTAATGGTAAAATATTATTGCTTTATTATTATTATTATTATTATTATTATTATTATTATTATTATTATTATTATTATTATTATTATTATTATTATTATTATTATTATTATTATTATTATTATTATTATTATTATTATTATTATTATTATTATTATTATTATCATCATCACTATTATTATTATTATTATTATTATTATTATTATTATTATTGTTGTTGTTGTTGTTGTTGTTGTTACTATTATTATTATTATTATTATTATTATTATTATTATTAAATATTATCAAAATCACACTTTTCTTTATTTTTGCCGTAATATCCTATAAATACAATTTATTATTATTATGTTTCAATGATAAGCTTTATTTACCTTAGATAGTTACAAAAGTTTTACATAGCTTAGATTGTTGTGTTTTAGGCAATCCACAGTTGTAGGCTTACATGTATAAAATTTGCTTTATTCATCTACACATAAATCTTTCCATGTTATGGATTACTTACAAACATTGTACATAGCTTGGATTGCTGCAGTATACATAGGCAATATGTAGTTGTCGGTGCACATTTTTAAAAGTTGTTTTACATGAGATTACATAATTTTTTACATGCTGTGGATTAGTAACAAGGGTTTTACATAGTTTGGATTACTGTGGTTACATGGGCAATCCATATATATATATATATATATATTAATGGGCAACCCCTTTCTCACATCTTATCCAACATTGGTGAAATTAAACCAAATAATATAGATCTCAAGAAATGGACAAGTGAGCCTAACCAAAGACTAAATGGAATTTCTATGGCCGTCTAGTCACCGTAACACCTGTAGGTAATATTTAATTATTACCCACCAAAGAAAATTCTGATATGAATTATTCATACAAGTATTGTTTACTTGACATAAATTTTAAGTGTTGCATAAATAGGATTTAAGATTAAGGAATAAAGGTTTCCGGTAGCCCTTGTATCTTGAATAAGATCTAAATATAAAAAAATGTCTACGGGAGAATATATTTATGAGCATCAATTTATTGATGACCTCAAGCACCAAACTCACTGTTACGATGAGAATTATATTTCCTGATTAACGAGGTGCCTGACCCAAGCTAACTCATTCCCAGGGTGGGGAGGAAAACGGAGATAATGCACAAAAAATATAGGTTTATACTTAATTTATAATGCACTCATAGACATATCTGCTTACCTTGGACATATTTGATTCATCGGAATTTATTTAGCAAATGAAGTGATTGGAAAATGTAAACGATAATTATTGAATAACTCTAACGCAAAGGTAAATCTGTACTAAATTTTATTATTAATATCTAAATGCAATCTATGTAAATCAACTCTTATCCCTCCTATTTAAAATATATAATAAGTTCCCAAATCATAAATGAAACAATAAAACATTTAATTCAGAATAAACACATATTAATTTATATAAATAAGAAAAAAATGTTTACTATACAGTTGTATGCAATAATTTTGTGTTATGAATAATTTAAGAAAGATTGTTATTTTCGAGGGTAGCTATAAGCAAATTCTGAGTTATATAAAAACAGAGTTCACTTTATCCTGACAAAACCCCGGGGTATGGGATTATAATTTAATGAATCATATCAAGTGGATTTCCATGATCTAGTAGTATTTGGAGTTGCCTTATGAAAGCACAATATATAATTTTTTTCTGCAGAGTCCGATATTTAGATGTCCATAAGTAATGGCAGAGCCGTAGGTAAAGTCTTGTCTAATATAATTTTCAAATCAAATAAATTCATATTTTGGGACGTACGATTCTTTTTTTCTATTTCATTTTATGTTCAGCAACCTGGAGTATTCGCTAGGTTCCTAGGTTCTTTGGTGGCAGGCTGTTTAGAGTCGGTTTGCATCGGCTGCAGATGATGAAGCCTTTTACGTATGGTCCTTACCCCATCATGTTAAATTTTTTTTTTCTATATCTTTATGAGTCTATCTCACTTAGTGGTCACAATCTAACTGAAATAACTGTCTTTTTCCTTTCTCAAATTCTCATTAATTAATTTTTTTTTGTCTAATTAATTTTCATTTCTCAGACAAAAGAAATTTTTTTTCACCGGATCTCCAATCTAATTCTTTTTCTTTGAATAGGTTTTCCTTTCCAAATTACTTTTACTTCTTTAAATTTACATTTACATTGTTTTGGTGGTGCCGTCATTCCTGGTATCTATTCTTTTTGGTCAAACATTCTTTGGCTTTTTCTTGGAATTTTATTTTTTGCAGTAATTAGCGATTGTGATTCAAACACATAATTGCTTGGAGGCACAAACATTATTCCCTTTTCGCTACCCTCCTTAATTTGAAATATAATTGAAACTTAAATCAATATTCTAAACAATGTATAACATATTTGCACACAACTGTAATTTTGTTAATTTGTAATATTTTAAAAAGTGAAACATTCTAAATAAATAATGTTTACTAATCAATCCCTTCCCCATTTATTTTCTAACAACAACAAAAAAAGAATAATAAGAAAAAAGTTTAAAATTTACTTCACGCATGTATATATATATATACAATTATATATTTTTTAACCCTTTATCACCTGCTTGAATATACACCTGTATTGAGGGTAATGCATATGTGCTTTTCACTTTCTTGTAACAGGGTTTGAACCCAGCTACTGTTACAATGCCCCCCTGTTGGAAAGACTTCAAAATGGGGTATACTTATTTTGAGGTCTAAAGTAATAGATTCTTTATAGTGCAGGTTTTAAAGCCCTAGCATTGTAGGATCCTTTAATCTCGGACCCAGTTTCCACCCAAAATGCATTATTTCCCTGTTGCTGTACAATAGTGAGTGGACCCTCATATAAATTACAGAACTTGTGACAGATGAATTTTCTGGGGTCGCTAACATGTGGTGTTTTTACCATTACTTTATCTCCCATTTGGAATCGGTGCTGCCTGATGCTTTTATTTCTCTTTTGACTTCTTTTCATAAGGGTCTGGTAAGCTTGAGCTCTGTCAGCTTCTACATCTATTGGGTTCTCCTCCAGCCCAGGAAAGGGTGTTTTTATCAATCGAGGAACATGTCTTCCTAAGTGCAGCCGTATTGGGGCAAACCTGGTCGATTCATTGACAGACCAATTAATATAGTCGACTTGTGGAACTTGCTTGACCCACCCTCGATGATTTGTTGGAAGATATGTTCTGAACAACCGACCCAGTTCCCACATAACCCTCTCACATGGGTTTAATTGTGGATTATGGATGGACATCAATATGTGCTTAATTCCTTGTCATTGTATCCACCTATGCCATTCCCTGGATATGAAGAGAGTGCCATAATAAGACAATAAAATGTTTGGTTTTCCCACCGTTGGAAAGTGTTTATTCTCTAGCATCTTTATGGTGTTCTTAGTATTGGCTTGGGATATCGGGTACGCGGCTACAAATTTCGAGAATAAGTGATAGATCACAATGAGATACTTCTTCTTATTGAAAGCTGGCAATGGGCCATAGTAATCCAATGCCATCATTTCTTGAGGCTTGGTTGGAATTATGGATGTCATAGGTGTTACATAACTCCTATTAGCTGGCTTTGCCTTTTGGCATATTTCACTTTGGTTTATCACAGCCATGATTTTAGTGTGCATTCCTGGCCAATAAAACCATTCCCGGAGCAAATGCTCCATTTTGGGTGTGCCATAGTGGCCATAAAGTTGGTGTACATGGGTGATAACAGCATCCCTAATCTGACGTGGTAAGACAGGTTTCCACTCCTCTTGATCCTCTTGAATTTTATATTGCAGTATCGATTGCCTCATTTGATGGCATCCTGCCTTGCTTCCCACCCAACCTAAGTCTGTTGTACCCTTTTCTTCTAACTGTTCAATCAGCATCTTCAGTTGTTCATCCTACTGCTGGTTGGGGGATAGTTGGGCCAGGTCCCATTCCACTGTTTCATTCACCTTCAGGTTTACACTGGTGATATACAAGTTCTCTCCACTTAAATGGCATGGCTGGGATCAAGTGGGTTCTGACTCAATACATCTGGTACAATGTTCTCTGACCCTTTGCAATATTTTACAGTGTAATCATATTCCTGGAGGTATAGACTCCATCAAATCAGCCGACTATTGGTGAGGTAGCTGTTGTTCAAAAACTCCAAGCTTTGATGGTCAGTAATGACAACCACCTTTGATCCCAACAATAGTGTCCAGAACTTTTGGAAGGCCCAGACAATCACAAGGGCTTCCTTTTCAGTAGTAGTATAGTGACACTCTGGTCCTTTAAGTAATCGTCTTATAAAGTACTGTACTTTTGTCTGATCATCATCCTGTACCTGGGATAGTGTAACTCCCAGACCATACCCACTACTGTCTGTTTGTACAATGAACGGCTTCTCAAAATCTGGAAATGCCAACATGATTCATTTTTTGAAACCTCTTTTTATATTCTCAAAGGCTTCCTCTTGTTCCTGAGCCCATTTCCATGGGACATTCTTTCTTGTCAGCTTGACCAAAGGCTCCATTTGTCCTGCAAATCCCTCATAAAATCTGTTGTAGAAATTACAGAGGCCCAGGAATGATCGAATTTGTTTCCATGATGTAGGTTGAGGAAATTCTCTAATAGCCAAGACTTTGTCTGGATGGGGTTTCATCCCCTGGGAACCCACCACATGGCCCAAAAATGTAACTTCATCTTTACATAACATGCTTTTTTTTAAATTAATCTTGATTCCTTTCTCTTGGCATTCTTTAAGAAATATCTCTACATCCCTAAAATGTTATTCGATGGTTGCCGATGCTACTAATACATCATTTACATACATAGTTGATCAATTTTTTCACTTCCTCGGACAACACTTGGTCCAAACATTTGAGCAGCCCTGCACTACTGTTTATTAGGCCAAATGGCATACAGTTAAATTGATATGAATACCCATCGTGTATCTAAAGGTGGTATATTTGTGGTCTTCAGGATGGAGTTGGATCTTCTAGTAACTGGCTGTCAAATCAAAGGTAGAAAATATTTTCTTTCCCTTAAATCTTTCTAACAGTTGGTATAGTTATTTGGTTAAGTTGTCTCACATCCAAACACAGTCTGACTGACCTGTCTTTCTTTTTGACAACCACTAGCAGATTACAATACGGAGAGGAACATTTTGAAATAATTCCCCATTCCATCATTTGGTTGGTTTGTTCCTTCACATCATCCCAGTATTGATGTGGAACAGGGTATGACCTAGACTGGAACAGCTGATCCTGATTTATTTTAATTCTTTGTTCGAATCCTTGGATTACACCCGGTTTATCTGAAAAAATGTGGCCATACCTTTCCACTACTCTCTGCAGTGCCTGCTCTTCTTCTTAATTGGTCACACATGCCTGCTTAACTTTATCATCTATTATTCTATCCATTGGATCTTTCTCCACTTTCATGACCCCAATTGAATTGTATAGGTCTGGCACTAGAAATTTAATTACTTCTCCTTCACAGGCAACGGTTTCCATTTCATAATCCAAGACACATTTGTATTTGTGAAGGAAGTCTGATCCCAATATGGACTCATGAATCAGGTCCTTCATAATAAGGAACACATAAGCAAAAGTTTTCCCATTTATCCATAGGTCTACCCATATCTGCTTAGGTTCTACTTTGGCCCTCTTATTATTTGCCATTGTTACTTGTGAGATCTAAATTAAAATAAGAAACTTGATATTTGATTTAGATAAAAATCTGAGATTTAGATTCAATAAAAACCTGAGATGTTTATTACTCATATTTACATTATAAGATATCTTGACTATAAGTGGACTCATATTCTGAGGTGTAAAAGCTCCACAGTTATTATGGTACTGACCTGTGTGTGTTGGTGTGTACATGTGACTGTGGTTTACAGATGTTACAGTTCTTTGGTGATCAATGTGATGGTCTGAATAAAATGTTACAGTATATAATTTATTCTACCATTATCAAGCTCCCTTTACTCAAAATTTTACCACAATGCAATGTTGATCCTCTGATAAATATTCTAATAAATATTATTAATTGTTTATTAGTCTATAATTATATATTATTTTTAGCTCAGAAATACAGTTCAATTTTAATTGGAGAATAATGTCTATTGCTATTATTATCAGATACACCTGGCCTATATAAATTAAACAAAACATTTTAAAATGCGAAATTATTTCCTAACTGGACTGAAAAGCCATTATTTGTGACTTTGGAAAGGCCATTATTTTTTAATTATTTGCTTTAACAAATTATTTTTATGATTTAATGTGATAAGTGATAAATTTATCTGGTCAGTTTTGTACATCAGTTTATTATTGGCAGAATTACTTTCGAGTTGACCGGAAAGACCAACTTTTTGTATTTTTTTTAATTGTTTACATTAACAGTTTTTTTTTGCTTTGCAGAATTACTTGCTTTAATTAAAATGCTTGTAATCAAATTAAGCTTCTAAATTAAAATTAAAAAATTTTAATATACCTGTTAGATTTCAAATGTAAATTTGACAGCATTATAAAAAACTTTTAATTATAAAATCACTTCCTTTACATAAAATATTCTTCATAATGTGGACTGACATAATAGATTTTTCCAATTAGTTGAAAGTTTGATACATGACAGTCTTATAAACAAACATATATTTACCAATTAGACAACAGAATAAATAGTGAATGTATATATAAAATTATTATAGACAATTTCATGGAATAATTAATTTAATTTCATTCCATTTTTTTACCATTTGTGATATAACACCACATATATTTTAATCACATAGGAAAAGACATTTAAAAAAGGTAAATGACCCCTGACAGAATATTATATGCTGAATCATCATTATTCCATTGAACCAGGTTTTAATCCCTCAGGTATCTTCAGGACCATAGCATAGATATTTCTATCAAATTATTACAATTTAATCAAAAGATGGCAAACATTCTACTCTTACAACAATGATATTATCTCCTTTTCTCCAGATAAATGACTTAACATCATTTAAGGCCAAAATTCTCACATTTATTTATTGCAAATATGCATTGAAATATAATCAAAAATAAAAATATCTATTATTATTATTAAAGAAAACCATATGGAATAATTCATTGAACTCCATTTTACTTTTTTCCAATTATATCTGAAGTATACTTACAATACTTGATTTTATTACGAATACTTAAATCATATAAATCATCATCATTTTCAACCATTATTTATGCACTGTAGGATAAATGCCTCTCCTAGTTTAATTCATTTTCTCTGATCTCTCACCTCTCTTCTTCATATCATCCCAATCACACTTCTTTATTTTATCCATTTATCTCATGTGTAGTCTCTTTCTAGATCTTTTACAGTCACTTGGAATGTTATTTTTGCTTTATCTTTACATTTATTATCTTAATCCAAAACACAAGATAGTAATCAATATTTCTGACTGTTGTCAAGACAATCTATCTCTCCTTTTAATAGAAAGAGTGGAAATCCACTCTTACTAATGGTCCAATGAATATATATGGACACTTAAAGAAGACAATTTGACCACAGAGAATGAAATATTGACACAATGAAGTTTAAATAAACCTCTTTAAATATGAAATAAACATGTCCATTTAATGAAGTCTAATAAATAGTCAATTATAACATTACAAACTGCAATATTTTTAAATTGCTCATATATTATTTAAATAATAAGTGAAATAATGCTTAAAGCTAAAGGGAATAGAATGTAACCATTAGAAACCAGTGAACACCTAAACATGCCAACATAGATAGTAATCAATATTTCTCACTGTTGTCAAGGCAACCTCTCTTCTTTTCAAGCTTTTCTTTGTTTAAAGCTGGGAATGTGATTGAAATAATATAGCTATAGGGCATTTACAATATATATATATATATATATATATATA